>JAVHZZ010000004.1:153960202-154257702 GCA_036250195.1 Mixophyes australis
GATCCAATCACTGCTGAGCAGAGGTTTGAAGGTTCCCGGGATAGCGCATGCGCAAACCACTAGTAAAGATGGCATCTGATAAAAGAGGAACGCCAGGCTGAACAGCAGATAGCGGTAACCAAGGAAAACCAATGAACGCAATGAACCACACGGAACTAAACTGGTGCGGTGTGTGATAACCTTTGCACGAATAATCTATGATTAGAAACTGAATATTTAGATCACATTTCTGCCTTATGATTAAATAAATATGGAGACTGAATTAGTATAACCTGGAGAAGGAACACATAGCTCTTTTTCTCTACATATATCTCATTGGTATCTGGAGACCATATTAAGAATAAGCAGATTATATAATTCTATACAATATTGGAATATTTCATGGTAGCAGCAAGGCTATGCAATTTATGTTGCATTTTTAATTTCACAGGGCACATGTTTTTTTTATCTATTGTTTTTAGTTATTTCACTCTTCATTCAACCAATCCTACAGTTTTAATGCATATCTAATAAAGTTTATATATTTGAATGCATTGGCCACCCCGGGGTGCACCGAAAGAACACATCCTTTTTCTTCCTCTTTCCGATACTAATGTGTTGTGTGCACCCTTTAGGATCATATCTTCCTAAATAATCTAAATTTAAGATATATCAGGGAGTAGTGCCTAAAAATCTATACCTGGTTCAGTTGATTATCTCTCTCAACTCCTATATGTGCAAGATCAGGTAGGAGAGTGTAGCACATGGTTGGAGAATGGTCTTCCGCTTGCAGAGAGCTATGCTTCCTCTGTGTTTTACCGTTGCTGAGAGGCACTTCTACACCCACAAAATATGGGTATGGGGGGGGGCCAGTGTTCTCTCTTGTACAGAGCACTAAAATATCAGAGCTCTGTTTGTTATACAGGTTTCCCAGGCAAAAGCAAAACCCCCACTAGTGGTAAGATTCGCCTGCGCAGTTACATAGCTGCCAATAACCCTTTCTTATATAGGGTGAAGCGAGAAAAATCCTAATCATCTGTGACAATTATGATATGTGGTAACTCTTGTTATTGTACCTAATTTAAATATTAACATATTGTTTTATAAGCCTCTAACTATCTTTATATACATGTGAGCACTGGTGGAAAGTGCATACATCTACACAATCTTGCAGCTAGTGGGAAATACTACTGTGTGAGCTTTAAGTGCATGTAACAAATGCACTTAAATTAAAAACTTCTGTCATGTTAGACCTTAATTTTATTATTAACAAACTTGGACAATTAAGG
Source organism: Mixophyes australis (assembly GCA_036250195.1). Taxonomy (NCBI): domain Eukaryota; kingdom Metazoa; phylum Chordata; class Amphibia; order Anura; family Limnodynastidae; genus Mixophyes; species Mixophyes australis. The sequence goes on from JAVHZZ010000004.1 coordinate 153,961,471, forward strand.
AGACAAACAGGCTTTGTCTCATGTTTTAGATTTGTCAGTTTTCATACTTTTCAATTGCTTTCTCGTGCACTCTGTTGAAGTTTAATAATTAGACAAAGGTGGTTATTAATAATTTCTGCAGACTACAATCAGTTGTGAAGCAATTAATACACAACATAATTATTATTGTAACATTTAAATATGTTTGTCACAAACACGCAACCAGCTGCCGTGACTTTGGGGTGTTTGTTTTATGAGGTCACACACGATTCCTGCCCACAGTCTCTCTCTACCTATCACATAGGTTATAGACCTACTGAATCGCCTCCACACAGCGCACTCACACTTCTATACACTTCAGGTTTTGCCACCACCTATTGAATACGGGGAATAGGACCCCAATATACTGTCCCACACTGCCACACAAGGCTTCTAGCTACCACAGGCTAACAAGGCCCCAACCAGCGAACAAAGGGTTAACTCTTCACACCTCCAGACTGTTACACAAATGTAAATGCAAGCACACACTAAGCTTGTTAATCAAATGTATCAACAAATCACACACTGGCATTCAAAGGGTTAACTTGGTCGAGCTATTTCTTCTTAACAGGCTAATGGATTTGTTAGAGTATCAAGGACGCAACATATTAAATTATAGATTTAATATACAAAAGAACAGGGCATTCAGATATAAAAAATTAATAATAAACAATTAATAAATATACATAACATACACAAGCAAAAACAGTTTAAAATAAAAACGATTAGATTCAGAGTATAACTTACATCGAAGTGGTATATTCTGAGAAGGGAAATTGGCTTGGAGGATGGGCAGCTTATTAATGGGAATTGATTTCCCAAAGTCTGACAATTTATTGTACCTGGTCTCAGCTTTTTAAAGACACTTCCACACACCTCTTCCTACCCCCCGGGGTTGGGGCCTGTGTCACTTTTTTCAATCACCATTTGCATGTTGCCTGATTTACTAACCAATTCTACTATGTGACCTAGCTTTTCTGTGGATCTGTTTCTGTGGAACAGATCCAATTTTATTATTAATAAATCCCCTAAGAACTTGTACATTTTTTTCTATATCAAACACGCCCATATACAGTGTAATAGTAGAACTTAAACTCATTTCCTTAACTTATCTGTGCTGTGGGGCAGAATTCTGAATTTGACATATGAGCTGCCCTTGATCATGCTATGGAGGAATATGTGGTTGATCACTACTTTTATTAATTTTAAGTGGCATATTTTAAAACTGAATTCTGTTTGTCTATATAAAGTATAGCCAAGTTAGCAGATGGGCTAGGTGATCCAAACTCCATGCTGAGCGGTTCCTAAAACTCTATTCAGGTGTCAATCTCCATCCCAGACCAGGCTATATCTCTCCATCCCAGGCCAGACTATATCTCTTTGAAGATGCCACAGGTCACACTCCTATCTTCTCACACTGGAACATACAACAGACTTTCTGTCAACCCATTTTACACTTTAATAGCTCAACTTATAATGGATTCATTTAATATAACACATTTACACTGCAGTTATGATTAATTCCTTATTCCCCACAATTATTTGATGGGTTAACCCTTATAAATAACTGTAAGTTCTCTATGTTCACGATAATGTTTATACAAAAATGTTTGTGTTAGGTTCTAGGGTGCATGAAAATGTGTAATTTCAGGTGTGCAAAAATGAAATGAACTTTAATGTAAAATTCTCAAGGATATGTGTAAACAAACTGACTGCTTGTCCTTGCCAGTATTTATGTAAGCTAGTCACTGGTTCCAGATGTAAGTAGCTTACATAAATACTGGCAAGGAAAAGCAGTCAGTTTGTTTGCACATATCCATGAGGAAGCCCATACTCTTTTGAGGGATGAAACGCGTTGGTATATTTTTATATTTCTCAACTTTCAACACCAGCCTTGGCAGTATCCCACACTCATCAACAGGAGCTGCCACAATCATTCAAACATTGCCCGCATACACGCACGCTGTAACCACATCAGCCGTAGCTTCATCATCAGTCGGCAAACACCTTTGGTCAGACTGCACATGCGCAGCCTTGGAAACTAGACGTCTCCAAAGAGACCCACGAGCGAGCAGCACCACCCGCATTCGGGGAGGGAAGGAGTGCCCGGACTATAGGAGAGGAACGACATTACTCTACAAGCCACATCTTAACACAAACGTGAGTTATTGGGATTATTTCCCACAACAACATCTGGACACTTTTGATTTCTACAGTCTATGATTGGAACTATCCATTATTGAACCATTCTGAATTATCTTCACATACTTTGCATCATCCACTGGATGGACTTATTTCTGCATAGATATAAGTTGCATGTCTGCATTTTGTTTTTATGTGATTATTTGACTTGAACTGCTTTAATTTAAATCTCGCAGCCTACCTCCTGCGATATTACCAGCATCTCAACATATTGCTGCTTGTTCATGTCATGACTCTGTATGTTATTCTGGCCAGAATTGATAATTTTGATGTCACTGTGATACTTATTACATTAAAGTTCATTTAATTTTTACACATCTGCAATTACACATCTTCATGCGCCCTAGAACCTAACACAATAATTTTATTATTTCATTATATAGGCTCTACTTAATGGCTGGACTTACATCCCATAGGAAGCTCGGCTTCTCCCATTACCATTGTTATCCTATTTAAATATGTTAAACATATTTGCTATCTTTTAATATAAAATAAAAAGTGGTGAAGTGGCTAATTAATGTTACCAACATATAAATTACATCAAATTTGGTATAATTCTGTTCACAATTGCATGAGAACATTTCCTGTATTATTATTATTATGTAGTATTTGCACATTGTGAACGCTAGTTATAAATAATATCACTTTTCATACACCATATATTAGTCCAAAAATGTCATAAAGGAAACCGATTTATACAGATCTAGAGGCAGGAGCCTAAGGAAGGGCGCATGGCTACTTCCAGGAACAATGACCAGATGAATCAACCAATGGCATGTCGATATCTTGGGAGGTCATAACCCATCGACCTATGATTGTGAACCTTAATACTGTGTATCTTTGTGATGTCATTGCTTTTTACAACTGTACAGTGTATAAATTGTTCACCTCTGGCTTTTGGAAACCAGAGTGTTCTGAAAGAAGTTTGTCTTGGTGTCAACAGACGCAAGCGTATGCATGCCAAACTTTGTCTTGTAATACTTTCAGGGGCAAAGGCAGGATTTCTAAAGGGGGGTTTCCAAATGCTTGCATGGGAATGCCTATTTTACAAGTATTGCAGCAGTACTTATACCAATGCAATAGCTATTACCACCATCTCAAAATAGCAGTAACAGATTAATATAATTTTTGATCATTAAAAATGTGGTTTTTTTTATTTGACTAAATCATTTTTGCAATGAATAAATGTTTTTAAATATTTTTTTAAAAATGTCTGCACCTGCACATTTCCTGATAATCATTAGAGGGTGATTTGCAAAAGTGGGGATCTGGGCAACTGGAAGCGTGCATTTGGGGAAAAATTGGGATGAGAGGGCAAAAGGGCGTAAACACAAGGGGGTAGAAACAAAGGGGCAGGTGCATCCAATAAGGGGGGGCAGAAGCATACATGGGGAGACAGAGGGTGAGAGCTACACATACAAAACAAAAGTAATTATTGGAAAGAGAAGTGCTCAAGAGCCCCTCATAAGTCCTCAGCTTCTTCCTTCTAAAGTCTAAATCCACATTCTCTGAGAATATTTGGAACATTTCACTTCACTCCCATTATTGCAGAAATACAATATTTAACATGTTACATAAATGAATAGACAGGCCACAAAAACTATCAAATATAGATAGACCTGATCAATGACTGAATATGATGTCACCAGACAGAAAAGTTGAAGATGAAAGTTACATATGAAATTGAATGAGTAAACTGTAATTGCTAAAGGTCTATTGAAGTAAAGAAATGCAACAACTTCGAAATATATGAAGTATGATAGGGTTACTATATGTCCAAGTTTTTATTCTGTTATGGAAAACTGAAGTCACTTTATTACCAAAATATTAACACACACACACAGTCAGAGAGACTCACACAAAGTGAGACACACACAGACACAGGGACACACATACACACACAAACACACACGGAAAAAAACTACCTCTATTTGTAGGAGGAGAAGGGTTCAAGTGCAATTCACCCGAGGAGAGGTGGTGCGGGGTCCGCACTCAGCTTAGTGGGCGCGCGATGTCTATATGGAATAGACAACATGTGACCAATCGTCTGTCAGAGAGTTCTGACGCGACCTTTTAGGATGGCCCCGCCTTCTAACAGGTCGCATCAGAACCCTCTTACAGGCGATTGGTCACATGTTGTCTATTCCATTAAGAAAGCAGCGCACGCCCACTAAGCTGAGTGCGGACCCCGCACCACCTCTCCTCGGGTATCTATCGTGACAGAAGCGGAGGAATTTAAGGGGCAGACAACCTTTGTTTTTTTAATTAACCAAAAATATCCCGTATTGGGAGTTGGCAATTTGAGCACAAAGGGGGTTTCTGGGCAACTAGAAACCCCCCCTAAGTGCGCCCCTGACTTTGCGGATGAAACCCTTTGTGCTATGGAACCACAGCGATCGTGTCAGAGAATCTTTATTGCAAACCATGCATGTCAAGACGATTGTATATGCCTTTGATGCCCACATGGCTTCTTATTCAAAATCAAATAGTAAATTACATAAATAAATATTACAAATAAAGCTTATATATACTAAAAAAGCTTAGTGATCATTCACAAATGCAGAACTTACTTCTAAGTTTGTCTAGTTAGCTTTTTGTTGCAAAACCTCAATTTTTTTTTGTACTGCACTAAGCAAGAAAACATGAGTTCTGAGTCATGATTATCTTCAGCCCTAGGCTGCCTATAGTATAGCTAGAATGTGTATGTAACTATTATGCTAACATTTTCTCTGCATAGGTGTAATATTGGTGCACAAAATGCAATAATGTGTATGATGAATACAGGAATGGACCAAGACCCTGATTAAAATTAAGCAGAAAGTATTTTATTGCTAAAATCCTATCTGGAATTGTAGCTCCTGGATGAGAATACTCTTTGTCCTTGGCCCAGAACCACAAGGAAATTAAGATCTAATTTTGCAGACTAAGTTCGAAGGATTGTTCTGAATTCAATTTTTGCTAATATTCTGCCAAATCTTAAACTGAAAGATTTGGTATATTCTCCAGTACGTTAATCGACTATAAATCAATATTAATTAAAAACAAAACATAAACAGGCAACATTATACACAAGTTAGTTTGTGCCAATGAATAAACTACACTAAAGTCGATTTTCAAACAGCAACAAAGTTCAGACATGCAGCGCTTCCTTATGTGCACAAGTGTGCCTGCTTGTCTACCAAACACTAACTTCCAAGATGCACAGACATTTTTTTTGTTTTCTTTTAAATAATCTTGCAAAATCAATATTCAATGTTTTTGGAATGCTCCTAAACATACCCAGTGTGGAAACAGTAAAAATGTTACATTTAAGACTAAGGGATATATTTATTAAACTGTGGGTTTGAAAAAGTGGAGATGTTGCCTATAGCAACCAATCAGATTCTAGTTATCATTTATTTAGTACCTTCTACAAAATGACAGCTATAATCTGATTGGTTGCTATAGGCAACATCTCCACTTTTTCAAACCCGCAGTTTAGTAAATCTAGCCCTAAGTGACTTCCCCATTAAGACTCCTCCCTTCATTATACTAAACGTTGGTATTTTCCCCCAAAATACTGTTCATTTTATCCTCAATTATATCTTAAATAGATTATTAGAGTGTGGGGATATCATGAATATTATTTTTGGTTTCATTGCACATACTTACCAACTTGCTGGAGGGGAGCTGAATTGCAAGTGAGGAGGGGCAGGGCCAAATTTATGCTATTGGACTGTAGCGCCCCTGCGGGGAAACAGGACAGACGCAACCCTAAAAGAACTTACCCTGTAAACGATGGTCACCTCCAGTCCGCCTCCGATATCCCAGCTGCGACCCGATCCCAGCAGATCCGCAGCCGCAACCCTTGTCACCTCCAACCACGTCCCTCTAGAGACAGAGATTACGGCCGTGCCTACCAGGTAAGGGCTGTCCGAGAATACGGCAAAGAACGAGGACACGGTCAGTCCAAGCTCACTTGCCGCCTCCTCACTTTGCTCTTGCCAAGGCACGGGGGACTACAGGCACTTGAGATCAGGACTAGTCCTGCCTCAAATATCTCGCACACCTGCCGGTGAGGGCCTAACCGAAAGGGGGAATCGAGCGTGATACTCACCGGGACACTCCCACTTCCGATCCGGTTCTCCTGCACCTCCCCGACACCTGCGGATGACAAGGAACACACAGCCTCCCTCTGCACTCTCAGTGAGACTAAGATGGCACCCACAAAACTAAACTGACTACAACAGCGACCCGACCGTAACAACGCGCTAATGGTAGGCAACGCAACTAAGTCAAACAACTATGACTAACTAGGTGTGGTGCACTAACGGAACTGCTCACTAACCACTACGGAGAACACCAGCCGGTGTTCACGGACTAAACCGGAGGGCGGTTCCTAACCCCCTCACCCAGGTCGTACCAAGAAGCTGCCTTCTTGCTATGGGGTCACCCACGGATCCTAAGGACCGGCTGCACGAGGCCTGACTGAGGCTCACTGGAACAGCGCACTAACCTGCGTACAAACTGCCGCCCAGAACAGCCGATCGAACTGAACCGCCCGACTGCCTGTACCCAGATATCGAACACATATCCCACTCCGGAACCGCCAGGTAACCTGCAAGGAACTGAGGACTGGGACTCTCAACCTGAACCACGGGACGCCCCCTGGAACTGCGTTGAGCTGTGCTGCACTGCCACTGACTCACTCAATCACCCCCTCTGGAAACCAGTGCGACCCCAGGGACCTAAGGGACGGGAAAGCTATGTGTGTTCTTCCCTGACTATGTGTACCCTGGTAACAACACTTGTCCCCACAGCACGCGTTAGTACAAGAAAACACAGGAACAAGAGCCTACCTTTAATGGGGGCCTGACGTCTTGCCCCTGGACACAATTGTGTAGCACACCCCAAAATACCGTAATACAAACAATACTCGCCGCACAGACAGAATAAATACAGTATACAGTACTTTGCACGCTACTCACCAGAGCACACCGCTGCTAGCCAACCAGCCGGTTGCTACAGCACCCACAGGAGCCTCCGCTCTACTGTACCTCCTAAGTCCATGTGCTCACCTCACACAGGACCGCACCTACACTTACGAGGCTCTCACGCCTCTACCACACTACCACCAGGGCCTTATGCCCTACACACCATGGGCCTCTGCCCAGCTACACACAGAGCCTCGTGCTCTGTTTAATGGGCCTCAGCCCCCTCTCTAACTCAGGGCTCTGAGCCCACTAACTAGGACCTTGTGCCCTGCTACCTAGGGGCTCTAGCCCATGCCTACTTAGGCCTGTGGCCTCCCTAACTAGCTGAGGGCCTTGTGCCTTTTATAGCCTACGGGCTACCAGCCCCTACTCAGGCCCTGTGGCCTTCCTTTGGCCTCTAGGCCACTAACTACCTAAGGGTCTTGTGCCCTTGCACCTGGGGGCTCTGAGCCTCCCCCTCTCTAACTACTAACAGGGGCTTGTCCCCTTTATCAATACGGCCTACTGGCCCACTACTTATTCGGGGCCTAGTGCCCAGTTCCCTGGGCCTTGTGCCCCTAATTTATTGTCCCCACGGGCCTTGTGCCCGACCGTGGCCACGGGCCTAGTGCCCAACTTAACATTGAGGCTACTTACCTGCTCTGCGCAGGAATCTCAACTTGCCACACTGTCTTCTGCCTTCTTTCTCTGGGTCTTCCAGACCCTCCAGCCGGCGGCGCCTCTTCTCCTCTTCGGCGCTGTTGAGGGCTGCTTGGCGGGGGCGCTTTCAGCCCTTACAAGGGCTCCCCGCCGATGATCTCTGCTTCTGTTCTTGACTCGCTGCTCCGGACGTCCCCCGACGTCCTTCTCTCTGCTCCGCCGGACTCCTTCTGCCAAAATGGGGCCACCCGGCGACTTAAATAGTCACCGGCGTGACGTCATTAGCCGGCACGAGCGCTGATTGGCTCGCGTCGGCGCCAATCTTTTGAACGGCCGGGCGCGAGCCCTGATTGGCTCATCCTTCCTATGCGGCCAGAACCTGCAAGCAAGAATGAATACTTACCGCCGCTGGATCGCCGGACGGGTAAGTAAGTTCCTTCTTCTTTCTTCCCCCCTTTTGCTGGGCACAGGAGCTGGGGGCATCTTCTGTCCCTCCAGGGACGGGGCGATCGCGGGCATTTTCGCCCGCTTCTCGGGCACCGGCGACACCTCCAAAGGACTATGTATTTCTTTGTTGCAGGAAGTGGGAGAATGGTTTACTCTCCCAGGAGTCCATGAGATCTACCCAGAATTCGGGCAGACATACCTGGAATTGGTCAAGTAAGTCATTACACTGCTGAAAATGTGCATTTAAATGCACTTCCCAGAAGTGCAACTGAGAGGTATAAAATGTGTCCCATTTAGAGGGGTAAAAATGGCTGTGCATACTCCTCACAAAGCAGGGATCTCCTCTTAGCTTATTGAAGTAATCCGTTACTGTGAAAACTTAAATCTTGTTTTTCAGCTTGTAACAGTAATTTGCCACTTTTGGAAATGACTCTTAATGGTTTGTGAGCTAAATCCACCAATGTATGAAAACTCTTCTTTTATTCTTTTGCCAATGTGTTCATAGCTACCCCCTCTATCTACCCACTGCACTCCCCTACTCCTTTTGTTTGACTTACTATATCACTAATACTTGCTACCAAAATCTGTTATCATTATTGCTACTCAACCACTGTAAGTGAAACTGAGTCATCTGCTAACTACAAACAAAAAGACAAATGTCTTTTTTTAAAACATATTTCAAATATTAAGATGTATCACAGGTTCCCATATTTTCTGTTTTTTTAATGAAAATATAACATCATACATTTACTTGTAAAATGAACATAATGAACATATGCTATATAACAAAGCTACATAACTATAATTTGCTCTTTAAATGTAATTAAAAACCAGGTTTCCATGACAACACATTTTGCTTAATCTAAAAATATGTATACATGTGACATATCATTTTACAATGTTCTTAACAATGTGATAAATTATTATTTTAGCAGAACATACACATAATTTTATAATAAAAGCCCTCACATTAATTTGGAGTGTTTTTACAACACTTATTTAGGAATTATTTTAAAGGAGTTCTCCAGCTATGTTAAGAGCAGGCCTATCTCCCCAATCCAATAATTATTTACACATATCTGGCCAATGATTTGAGCACTGATCAAACAGTGTGCAGACACATAGCTGTTGCTCTCCTTAGAGCTCTATGTGTGGGGTCCCGATGTCAGTATGGTTGGTGTAGAATATACTTGCCAACTTTTCCTCGTTGGCTTCAGGGAGATCCCGGGAGAGGAGGGCGGCGCCTAGCGATTTGCATCATTTTGGCCCTGCCCCTAAATGTTTGGGGCTAAGATGACGAGATATTTGTGTCATTAAGTCCCGCCCCCTCCACTTATCTATAGCGGGGTGAAAACCGGGAGGTTGCCCTGCTCTTCCGGGAGGTCTCCCAGAAATGCGGGAGTCTCCCAGACATTCTGGGAGAGTAGGCAACTATGCTCTAAAGAAAAGCAGCTAATGAATCTCTAGAGACTGAAGTGTCTTTTACATTTCTGTCTCCATTACTAAAGTCATGTTGTCTTACCTGTCAGTCTTTGATTAAATCTTGGTCTCCATGAAAATGGCCACCTCCATAGGCATCAATACATGGATATAGGACACAATTTCTGAACTGCGTCATCATGTCACAGATGGTGAAGCCAACCACGTCTTGTACTGGCTCAGCATCAGGGAGAATGCCAGACTCTTCAGGGAGTGAGGGAGATCACCCCTATTTCAGGGAGTCTCCCTGACATTCAAGGAGAGTTGGCAAGAATGGTGTAAAAGGGAGTTGGAATATTGGTGATGAGAGACAACAAGAAGGACTGCGCAATATCTTATCAATAATAAGCTCAGTGCAAATAAGCTTTTTACGGGATAGATGCAATTCGAAAATCAAGGAGTTGGAGAAGGAAGGAAAGGGACAAAGTTAGCCAATTTCACAACACAAATACACTAGAGAGTTAGGTTCAAAATAGACATAACTAAAGAGGGAAAGGGTAAATATTGAGGGAATAGAAGATGCATGTTTAGAAGGAACGTTTCTACTCAGCCACAGATCTAAAGCCCTGTAAAGTCACTGTCTCAACACCAGCTGACAATTTTTTTATTATATACAATAAGAACAACAGGGTACTCATGGGAGGTTGGAAAAAGACTGGGACTTGGAATGAACCCAAGGAATGCTGGCGGGTGTTACATTCCAAGATTCTAACTGAGAAATCTGTGCAGATAAAAATAATATAGAGATTAAGGTAAATATGATTGTCTGTCTCAGTCAACAATATATAATGGCCCTTGGCACCCTAGGAAACCTACTCCAGAGATACATTTTGGTAAATGTTTTTGGAGAGCCTCTAAAAAAGCTTTTCGGTCTAATACAGGTAGAGATCTAAACATATTATATTAGCTTCAGGAGGATGCCTATTTTTACTGCAACTAAGTGAGCAAACCATGAGCTATAGTAGAAAGACATTTTATCCAAAAGTTTCCAAAGCAGTTCTGGATAGGTATGGCTGTAAAATGGTGCATATTCTTAGGAAATGTGGGTACCCAAGAAAGGAAGACTGTTCTATGGCCAGGATAAGTAAAATTAAGTGAGATTCATTTCTTAACATGCTCTGGAATAGTATCACATGAGGTCCTCTGAGCTCTCACATATTATTCCCCTTTCTTCTTCCTGCTTTGTTCTCAAATTTGTTTGTTATAGCTAGAGATGGGCGGTCTCGGTTCCCCGAGAGCCGAACCCGCCCGAACTTCACCTATCCGAGAATCGAGCCAAGCAGGCTCGGTACTCTGGCGCCAATTCGGAATCGAAATCAAGGCAAAACGTCATTGTGACGTCGTCGGATCTCGGAGCTCGGTTCTCGCGATATGTGAAATCCATAAATACCCACCTCCACAGCAATCCATCGCCATTTGACAGAGGTAGAGAGAAGAGTTAGGTCGCAGACAGCATTAGAGCAGGGAATATAAAGTACTATAAAGTACCATTGAAACAGAGTCGACTCTAAATCTTGATACCAATGAAATATTAGATAAGTGCTTAAATAAACCTGGTAAACTAAAATTAATCAGACGTAATATAATGTCAATTGTGTACAAGCAGACTGTAAAGTCAGATATCTTGAAGCAATAACTGACTCAATAACCAGGGCAAAAATATCTTGATTTCTCTTCTCTCACTCCCTTCTCATCTCTCTGCAATTGGGCTTTCTTTTAAATATTACACTTAGTCTGCCCTCACAAAAGTGATCAACAATATATATACAACAATCTAAGGATTACGTTTTCATCCTCATCCTCCTGGAACTTTCTGCTATATTCAACACCCTTGATCATCTTCATTATCTGCACATCCTTCACTTATTTGGCACTTGTAATATAGTTATTTCTTGTTTCACTTCTCACCTCTGGTACATCCTCTCCAGCACTATATTTAAGTTATTGTATTGTTATAGCATAAGTCTATAGCGTTACTATTTGTTGGAATCCCACAAGGATCCAATATTGGTCCCGAAACTAGGTAATTGTTTAATTAAAATGTAATTTAGTAGGAATACATATTTATAAATGTATAAGTATAATATAAGAGTATAATGTAATCAAATATGTAATTCCTCAAGTGTTGTGTATTCACACTCATGTTATTAGGTAAACCTGCACACTTGCTCGTGAAAGCAAATATCTAATCATCCAATTTTGTGGCAGCAACTCAATGGGTTCAGTTGTTGTTCAGACCAAAGACCAGAATAAGGAAGAAATCTGACTGAAGTAACTTTGACTATGGAGTGATTATTGGTGCCAGACAGGGTGGTTTGAAAGTCTCAGTAACTACTGATCTCTTGGGATTTTCAAGAGCTTACAAAGAATTTTGCACAGAACACAAAAAAAAATGTGGGGAGAATGATTTTTGTAGACCAAAACACCTTTTTAATGAGAGTCAGAAGAGAATGGCCAGACTGGTTCAAGCTACCAGGCATGCACAGTAACTCGAGTTATCATGCGTTAAAGCAGTGGTCTGCAGAAGAGCATCTCTGATGCACAGCTCATCAGTGGATGGGCTACAGCAGCAGAAGACCACTGTGGGTTATACTACCTAAAAACAGGAGTATGGGCTACAGTGGGTACAGGCTCACCAATCCTAGACAGTTACATTTTGAAACATTTTTGCCTGGTCTGACAAATCTTGATTTCTCCTGCAGGGTCAGAATGTGGTGTGAACAACATGAATCCATGTATCCATCATGCCTTGTGTCAATTGTGCAGGCTGGTGATGGTGGTGGTATAACAGTGTGGGGAATATTTCCTTGGCACACATTATGGCCCTTAATACCAATTGAGCATAATTTAAATGCCACAGCCTTCCTGAGTATTGTTGGTTACTATGTGCACCCCCGTCTCGGCCACAGTGTACCCATAAATATAAAAAGCCTGTATTAGTAGAATTATAGGTATGTATAGGTATGTACAAATCTCAAATTATAAACATTCTTATTTAAATCTTTCACAAAGAACTGTGCTCTTACTGGACCTTGATAATGATAAAATGGTCGTCAATGTAACGGCTATTGTCTATGGTCCTCTCTGGCTGTTGACGACCTTTTTATCAGTGACAGAGGAGTGATACAAATAATCAGAAAAGTTGTTCAAAAACCAAGGGCCAATTGTGGAGAGCTTCAGAAAGACCTGGAATTTGCAGGTACAATTGTTTCAAAGAAAACAATAAGTAATGCACTAAACCGCCATGGCCTATATGCACACTCACCACGCAAGACTCCCTTGCTGAAGAAAAAATATGTTGAATCTTGTTTAAAGTTTGTTGCACTACATTTGGACAAGCCTGTGAAGTATAGTGTGGTCAAATGAGAGCAAAATTTGAACTCTTTGGGTGCTATAATATACACCATGTTTGGAGGAGAAATGGCACTGCACATTACCCCAAAAACACCATACCAAGAGTTAAGTTTGGAGGTGGGAACACCATTGTGTGGGGCTGTTTTTCTGCGCACGGTACTGGCATACTGCATGTTGTTGAAGGGAGGATGAATGGAAAAATGTAACGAGACATTCTTGATAAAAATCTGCTGCCATCTACCAGGATGGTAAAGATGAAATGAGGGTGGACATTTCAGAAAGACAATGATCCCAAACACACAGCCAGGGACACTCTCAATTGGTTTCAGAGAAAGAAAATAAAGCTGCTAGAATGGCCCAGCCAATCACCTGACTTGAATCCAATTGAAAATCTACGGAAAAAACTAAAGATCGGAGTTCATAGAAGAAGCCCACGGAACCTTCAAGATCTGAAGACTATTTGCATTGAAGAATGGGACAAAATCCCACCTGAGCAATGCATCCGCCTAGTATCTCTATATAGGAGGCGTCTTGAAACTGTCATTACCAACAAAGTCTTTTGTACAAAGTATTAAATAAATTTCAGGAATACTTTTTCACTGTGACATTTCACATTATTACACAAAACTTAAATTATGAACATCTATGGTTTCATTTCTTTGCATGTGTAGATTGCAAGGGTTGTTGCTGACATTTGGTGTAAATTTCATTACAATAGCCACATTAAATACATATCTTCTGAAAAAAATGTTGCTGTGTTCAACACTTATTTCACCCACTGTATATACATTCATAACTCTCCCTCGTGTTATCATCTCCCCTTTTAGAAGCTATTGTGTAGGGAGGTAATTTACTGTAGTGCTCTGCCCCGAAAATCGTGTGTAGAAAGGGTTAGAAGCTGTCAATTTACTGTAGTTTATTTCTGTAGAGATCAGTCTGCTAGAATTGTTAGAATTATGTATATTTTATGTATATATATATATATATATATATATATATATATACAGTATATATATATATATATATATATATATATACAGGCGCGGGCTGGGAGAGGGAAGTCCGGGGGGCAGACAGGCGGCCGCATCACATGACAGGGGATGCGGCCGCGTCATTGATGATGCGGCCGCATCCCCTGTCATGTGATGCAGCCGCCTGTGCGCTGACGCGGTCGCATCTGATATCATCAGATGCGGTCGCGGGGGGAAATTATGTATTTTGCATCCGGGGGGGGGGGGGGGGGGGCGGCCGGCCGGCCTACCCCCCGGCCCTAATAGCCGTCTGACCCAGCGGCAGAGGGGGCGTTGCCCCCTGCCCCCCGGGCCAGCCCGCCCCTGTATATATATATAAAGAAGTTTGTTTGTTTCTTTGTTTGTTGGTTTGTTTCAGACACCCCTGCACCAATTTGGATGAAGCCAATGCGAAGTGGTCCGGTTAGATCCTGGGCAGGTTTCAGGGGGGTTAAGGTACCGGTGAGACCTCCCCTTGGTGTATGCTGGGCAGAACTTTGACCCGGGGAGACTGTTCTGAGCCTTCCACTAGATGGATTTGGATGAAACTTTCACAGACTGCTAACACTGAGTCCCAGACTGTGAATAGCACACATCAAAAAACAAATATTAAACAGATTTCTTCCTCTTACAATACAAAGTGATAGAAGCCAAAAATAGTTTTATGAGGGATAGTATCAGTGAGTGTGACATCTGAATTATTTAGTGGAGAACAAATAGGATGCTGTATGACTGAGTGCAGCACCGCCCAAAAGACAGCTATATTGTTTAATTTCTTTCTTTTAAAATTCCCAGTGTATTTCCACTAGTCAAAGCAGTTGTGTTGAAGTATGAGTAGTAGCATTCTTAAAAGGCCCAAAATAGAGACTCTCATTGCTTAGAGTTAGCACCACCCTATTAGCAGAAGCACCTTGACGTGGCAGGCGGCTTACCATACATTTACAAATATGTGCAACTGAGATTTCTGCATTTTTATGTACAAATAGAAATAGCAGATCCTTTGCTGGTTATAGCAGTGTTCTGGGGGATTTTCCTCTGTGTTTGTTCCTTTCAGGATAACCTCGCACTTTCAAGCACCTGCTATAAACCTATAAATTGATTGAGCAATTTCCACTTCTGCTTTATATTTCTTAACGTCTTTATTTTAAAATTCCAAGTGTATTTCTTCTAGTGAAAGCAATTGTTGTGGAGGGCAGTGAGTGAAATCTTCTTTATTAATCGGGCAAAAACCAGGGTGTTGTTGGCGTGTGAGCAGCAGCACCACACAAACAGCACGTATATTCCTTAATTTCTTTCTTGGAAGATTCTAAGTGTTTTTCTACCAGTCAACGTAATTGTTCTGAAGGGCAGTTAGTGGCATCTTCATTATTAAGCATGAAAAAAACATGGTTTTGGAATGTGAGCAGCAGCACCCACCAAAGAACACATACATTTTATTTTAACAACCAATTGTCTAAATTTCAATTATATAAATGTGGAACAGTGTCCAAAGAATTGTAAGATAATTCCCTCCTTTCCCTATCTCATGATAGTTCACTGTGGCAGCAGCTAACAAGTAACGCCAAATTGAATTAGCATTACTTCTCTTGTCAATGTCAACCATGGATCATTCTAAAGATCAGGATCATCCCAGTAACAGTACCGGCTGTGGTAGTACCTGTTCGATCTCTACTAGTGAAAAAAAGTCATGCAAAAACAAAGTGTAAGAAGTTGTCCTCAATATCTAAACATAGTTTATCAATTTCAATCTCAAAGTAAACATCAGCTCTTGATGTAAGAAGGAGTTTTAAGAGAGAATTTTCTGATGAATGTATTGTGTTGTATTTGAATGAGATAATAAGAAGGATGATGGTGAGGGTGATGATGACATTGTCTGTCTCCACTGAGGAAAATGACCACTGTTAGCCAAATGCTTGAATTGATAAACTATGTGCACGTCCTTTTTAACATATGAGTGAGTGGGTGGTTCCAGGACAATTCCAGCTTTCACCATTTTACATTATGGCCTTGGTTTATCATCATGTGTTAATTGTATACTGATGCCACTGTCCGTCTAATGACCTCTTATACTTACTGTCTCTTCATTTTACAATACATGATGTATGCTGTCTAATGTTCAAAATATTGTGTGAGTGGTCTTTCACCATTTTTATTCTGGGTGCAACCCATCTAGTTGCTTGTGTAATGTTACTATCATATCAGCCAGTGCTCTGCCAGTATGTTTAATAGGGATTGTAACATGCTTTGCACACAAAACTTGTTTGTTCAGAATTGTGTATAGTAACAAGAAGCCTAACGTCAGCTAGCAGTTGAATGGATAGACAGCTGGGGGTGATACGTCTAAAGAAACAGTTCCTTGTGAGTTACCTGTGGGCTCAGGTCGCACATGATATGTCTCCTGCTTTAGCTTCTCCTAAAAATAGTACTGCCAGAGAAAAAAACTTGCTTTTCTAATATACAAGTAGAAAGCATTTTTGGGTTATATTCAATGGATGTCCCTGTAAAATGTTATAATCTGCATTTCTGAGACATGATCTGTTTGACAATTTTTATTTAGGTCTTCTTTGACCATGGATGGATGCATTTCTTCAGCTAAATTGCTGACACAAATGTACACATAATGAAAGTTTATATATCAGTAATTTCCATATCAGGAAGATCCTCATGCCAATGGGCTCTCTCGCTCATCTTAATGAAGGAATTTTGTATCTGCTATCATTTGCCTAATGATGCTGCTGTCAGTTTAATGACTTTTTTTTCAGGTCTTGTAGCTTCACTGTCTATGATGGATGCCCTCTACTGTTCAAAATTTATTGCTTGCAAGCGTATTCTTCCAACTTTTTTATTATGGGTAAAGCACACCGTTGTTTATCTACTTGTGTAAATGTCTACTGATGCTGCTGCTGTCTGTCTAATGACTTCCCTTCTGATTCTGCTTACTGCCTCTTCACTTTGCATGATGTATGCTCTCTTCCATTAGAAATATATTGAGAGCGTAGTCTTTTTTTTTTTCATTTTACAAACATTGACATTTTAGTCTCAAATTGGACATTAGTTATAAAACATGAAGAACATTCTCACAAACCAATGCAAAAAATCTGACATTAATAACCCTTCAGGAAAAATACAGGATGTAGATATACATGGTAGCTGGCAAATATATATGAGTCCCCTTTGCTTCACAAGGGCAGCATTACAGTTTTTGTGATGGATAAAGCCCACTTCAATGACCTCCTACTCTGTCTTGCAGCCTGACTGTCAATTATGGATGCCCCCTAGCGTTCAAAATTTATTCAGTCTTTCAACTTTTCTATTATGGGAGCAGCCCACCTTCAATGACCTCTTTTTTGGTCTTGTAGCTTCACTGTCAATTATGGATGTTCTCTAAAATTTTAAATGTATTGTTTGGTGTGTATAGCCTGTTAACGTTTTTATCATGGGTGCAATCCACCATCATGTATTGTCTGAATGTCTAATGATGCTACTGTCGGTTTAATGACCTCTTCTTCTTTCTTGTTGCTTCACTGTCTCTGATGGATGCCCTCTAATGTTCAAAATTATTGTGTGTGTAGTCCTTTAACTTTTTTATGATAAGTGCAGCTCACCCTAGTCTATCATCATCAACATTTTTTATTATATAGCGCCAGCAAATAACGTAACACATTACAATTGGGTATATGCTCAATGTCTTCTAATGCTGCTGTCTATCTAATGAACAATGCTTCTTACTGCCTTTTCACTTTCCATGAGACATGCTGCCTAACCCTCAGAATTTATTGTGTGCTTGGTCTTTCAACATTTTTATTATGGGTTCAGCCCACCTTCATCTATCTACTTGTGGAAATGTCTCCCAGTGTCACTGTCATCCCTGTCAATAATTGAGGCCTTGTAACATTCAAAATGTAGTGTGCCTGGTCGTTCAGAAGGGGCGACTACTTTTTCCTCACAGACTCCTAACTTGTGCTCATGGCCAGCCAAAATATCTCAACCTGGGTTCTCTACTCCTTCACACACAAAGATGGACAAAGGAGACATTGGAGAAATAATGCAATATTTGAGAACACTCCTGATCGAAGACAATATTCAGTCCTTAAAACAAGAACTCCAAGAGATGGTACGAGCTGAAATCTCTAATCTCCAATCAGATCTATCTTGGGCAACTGTTAGGAATACTGCCCTTGAAGAAGGCATATCAAAGCAAGCAGATTTCCTCAACAAAATGCAGGAAATTTTGAGGACACAGGCCCCGGAACTGAAAGCCTCGACAATAGAGACGTAAAAAGCTTCAGATAAGGGGAATACTGGAGAACATTCCACCATTGAGGATCATTGATTTGTTAACAAAAATTGTACTGAATACTGGACTAAGACTCAGACTCCCACTGCCTTTTTGACAGCGCCCATAGAGCCTTATGTTCCCATGATACCCAATCTGACAAACCAAGAGACATTATTTGTAGGCTGCACTACAACAATGAGAAGGAGAAAATTGTGCACCCAGGGCCTGATTCATTAAGGATCTTAACTTGAGAAACTTCTTATTTCAGTCTCCTGGACAAAACCATGTTACAATGCAAGGGGTGCAAATTAGTATTCAGTTTTGCACATAAGTTAAATACTGACTGTTTTTTCATTTAGCACACAAATACTTGATAGCTTATTTGTGCACTGAAATTTAAGTTGATCCTGATATCTATGTGCTAATTATCAATAATGATGAAGAACTATTGACTAAAATCATACACTTCAGAGATAGCTTAGTGGGAATTAAATCACAGAGCATTATGGGCGAAATATTTGCTTAACAAAAGTGAGAGGAAATACTGTATGAATCTGCTCTAAGCAATGAATTGTATGAAATAGAGACATTGGGCATTTCAGGAACAGACCTAGGGCTAGAATTACTAAACTGCGGTTTTGAAAAAGTGGAGATGTTGCCTATAGCAACCAATCAAATTCTAGCTGTCATTTATTTAGTGCACTCTACAAAATGACAGCTAGAATCTGATTGGTTGCTATAGGCCACATCTCCACTTTTTCAAGTTTAGTAAATATACCCCCTAGAATAATAATCTAATATAATCTGGAAGCCATTTTATTAACACACAAGATCATGCAATTTATTCTGTTTGCAATATAGTCACATATTAAGTAAATACATTTGCCACATTTAAAGCATCCCACTGGTCTTTCTAGAAGTCAGCCTCCCTTTACATAATCCTTTTTCTCCACTAGTGTTCTAATCCTACTAGGCACTAAAAAGGAACCTATGTTAGCATTTTTCTTAAAAATTACTTGAAGTTTATCCTCACAATATTTGTTAGATTAGCATCTTGTTTTGGAATAAAGAAATTTTTATTTAAGATTCTCTTAATTTGGTAGTACTTTCAATTAAATCTAGAAACAAAAGGAACTCAAATATCACTCTTAGTATAGGCTTCTCAATTTCCCTCACGCATAGATAACATATTAGATTTAGGTATCAATATGTTATCTCTGTCTAAGTTACTAGTCAATTGAAGAGCTTCTCTAAGTATTGAATCAGGATAATCTCTCAATAAAAAATTAGACATTATCTCTGCTTGATCCATAAAATCAGAGTCTCAAGAGCAATTGCTCCAATTGAGTTGCCCCATGGAAATATGATGGAACCACATCTATGATGTCCACTTTTGCAAAGAAGATAGTTAACTATCAACCGGTTTGTTATAATTTGTAGTTACTACATCATTGCTCTGTACAGAGAGAGTGAGATCCAAGAAATTAACAATGCATGTGCTATCTATATATTTTAAACTATAACACTGCTCGACACTCATTTTATTGGCAATCATAATAGATTGATCTTGGAGTAACTGTGTGGTGCTGATTCTGAATATTACATCATTTTTGCTAGATTGGGTCTAATTTTTTAGATAATTGGTACCACATTGAAAAACATAAAAATACAAAAAATGCAATGGTCAAGCAGACCTACTTACAAATTGCATTGAAATTGTTTCACATCATACAAAATGAAACACATGAAATGCATAATAACATTTTATTCAGTACAATAACATAAATATAGCAAGCTGATTTGGATAATTACAATTGATGCCTAGTAAAATGCTGTTTGTATGATTTTATTTATGTGGATTATCAGGACAATTACATTGGAGGTTCCAACAATAGTCAGCCATTATGTGTCTGTCCCATTTGCCTTGATACCTTTCCTCCATCACCTTTATATCTTGAGGAAACCTCTCCCCTTGTTCCTCACTAAAATCACCAAGATTATCCGTAAATCTATGTAAGTGGCTATGGAGAAAGTGTACCTTTATGCTCATATCAGTACCCACATTATTAAAGCTTGTGAGCATGTTCTGCACCAGTTCTTAGCAATTGTCTGCTTTGTGGTTACCCAAGAAGTTCTTGACAACTGAGACATAACTGCACCAGGCAGAAGCTTCAACACCATTCATAAATTTTATGAAATTAGAATCTTTGATAAGTTTAAGAATTTGAGGGCAGTCAAAGATTACAGCTTTTAGTTTTTCCATACTTAGTCCAAGAAACGATATACGAATGTATTTGAAACAATCGCCATCTTTGTTCAAGGCATTAACAAATAGTTTCATTAGTACCAGCTTGATATGGAGTGGTGGAAGAACGATTTTTTCCCTGTCAACCAATGTCTCATTAATAATGTTCCCTGCACCTACAGTCATGTTTTCTCTTGAAGGCCATGTCATTTATTTCCAATGATTTTGCCTCGCCCTACTATCCCACAAATAGCTGAAACAAGGGTACTTTGTATATTCACTTTGCTGCCCAAGCAAGATCTATACCATCTTTAGATCACTTATATACGGAGGGGGAATATTCTAGAATGATCGTGGAGTGAATACCTAGAATATTTGAGTGTCTCACTTTCTAGAATCTTCTGCTAGATTCCCATATGCAAGTTCCCTATTAAATGAGGGTATCCACTATATCTAAACTAGAGCCAATTTGAAAAAAAATACTTTCATTTTTGAATTCAGCAACCACAAAGTACCATAAGTTTGTTCAAGTATCCTTAGCAACTAAAAAAATGTTTTTTTTCTTGGACTATGTAATCATTAGTGTTAAGGTGGGAGGTAAAATCCTGTGCTGTTTGTGAATACCCTTCCAAATAATAAAAAGGTCATCTATATACTGGCCATATAGCACCAGGTTCGCCCTGATCGGGCCACTCCATATAACTTCTTCAAACTGACCCATTAAAAGGTTTTCAAATGTCAGGGACGAATCTAGTGCCAATGGTCCAGTATTTGTAGAAACAAAGAAGTGTCAAATACATAAATACATAAAAATAATAGAATCCAAAATAAAATGTTGTAGTCCTCCTGATACCGAATTGTCCTAAGATAAATAATAATATACTGAGTTTTTAAATCCTATACATCTAAAGTAGGAAAGGCAAAAGAGTATTGCCAATAGCATTTCCTAATAGAGTTTAAAAGGTTCAAAGTATCTCGGACATGGGACCTCAAAGAGACAACATATTTTTCTAAATGAAACTCAACCAAAGTTGAAAGGTTAGAAGTAAGAGACCCAATACTAAGAATAATAGGACACCCAGGTGGATTCTGATGTGATTTGTGAGTTTTAGGAAGGAGATAAAAAATTGGTGTAACCGGAAATTTAATAAATAAAAAGTGATAAACGTCCATAGAAATCACTCCCTAGGACAGGGTTTCATCCAATAAACTTTTAATTGACCTTTAAGTTTATTAGTTGGATCCCTCTTCAAAGGTAGATAAAAAATAATCATGTAACTGCTTAAATGTTTTGCAGAAATAATCGTCCCTATTCATTATAACAGCCCCCTCTCCTTTATCTGCTGGCTTAATAACAATATATATTTAATCCTGTAATTCTTTCTCGTTTAGTCAGATTGCCCTTCCCCAAATTCTGACATTAATTAGATCCAATATACATTTGTTTGAAATCATGAAACGTTACCTTATAAAATATATCTGGACTTCTCTGACTAACATGGAAAAAGATGGATTTTTTTAAATTGTATCTGACTATTTTTTCACATAAATTAATGTCAAAAATAGTTTTTTCATTTCTTTCTTCCAATTCTATAATATTTTCTTCTATCCATACGTTGTCAGGTATTGTGAGACAAGCTTTCTCATCTGTATCTAGAATAATTAGATCTCATTGTTGTTTAATCAATCTTTTGCTGTAACCTCTTTCCAAAAAGCTGTTAGTTAGTTCCTGAGTTCTTTGTATGTTGGTGCATTGTGTATGTTGATCTGAACAATTTCTTCTTAACCTAAGAAATTCAGCCTTAGGGATTCCCTTCCACACCAGATGAAAGTGTGCGGTTACCCAATGTTATAAACTGTTGGTAGCTGTGTTTTTTTTAAATAAATTAGCTGTTATATTTCCATCTTCCCCAATTTAATTATTAGATCATGATTACATACAAGAAACCAACAAACCAACAGTACTTTTTTTTATATTTTATTTTACAGTATTTTTACATGCACTAATCACATATTCGTTTTTAAATATTTTACCTACGTACCAAGAAGATGGTTTGATTTTGATTTTAATGCATATCAATAAAATATATGTTTTTAAAAGATTTCAGCCCCAGGGTGCCCCTATAGGAATACGCTTTTGTTTGGTAGCTATATAAGACAGACTTACAACTTTAACTAAAATACAGTATGTATCAGATCAATTCCATAATCATTGGCGAAAATAAATAAACTGCCTAGCTGATATAAATGTCCTCCTGAAAAACCCAAATAAAACATAAGTAAAATAAAAAAACAATTGTGAAAAGTTGCAGGAAGCATGTACAAGCTAACAATTGGAAGCTGTATGAATGTAGAAACCCTATACTGTATGAGCGCATATCACAAATAAATGCAACCCATAGCTATTTACCACTAAAAAAGTGTAAATTTGTAGATGATCATTCAAACTCCATCTCTCTAAACTACTTTGAAGTGGATACAGAGACAATCTGCAAATTATTAGCATAAAAAAAAGAGGAGTAAATCTGCGAAATAGATTCTGAATGAAAAAGTACCTGTAACAACATGCTTAAATTTACTAAGAGTTGTGGAAAGAACTAATTCCTCTGAACTGTCAACTAGATTGACCACTGTCTCTAGACAGTATCACTGTCTTTCCAATCTTGATATTTTCTTCCTGTGTATTAATAAAGCAGAAGACAGTGTGAAATAAAATAAATGAAGCAAAAGCCTGCACTATAACCATAAATCCTTTATTGCTTAAAAGGTGTTTGTGAGAAAGAAGACTGGGAAAGTACCAAAACATTGTTCGAGTGCAAATCACTATATTGCAACCATTGGTTGGCTTTTTGAAGTGAAGAGGCAGTTGGAAGTTTCTTTGAAGTATTTGGTGGAGAGTACTTTGCATTTGCTCACATTTCAGGTTGGAGTGGAAACCCATCATATTTTCACATGCTAACATGCTAAGAAAATAACAAAAGCCATGTGATTACCCAAACTGATGACTTTTGGTGATCTGCATCCAAAATTACTCCAGTGCAGGGAAAGTCTGCAAAATATGTGAATCAGGGAGATTGCGCTATTGTTAAGATGAGTTGAGATGAAGAGTTGAGCAGGATATGCAAGAGGTTCACAAAACCAATTATTTCCCCTACTGATAAGTTATAAATAACTAGTAAAGCCACAGATATCATAAGTTCTGATGAGACAGAAGCATTGACATAAAACTTCTCAGACAATGCTTTGACTTTTAAATGTGTGGAGTAACCCCACTGGAATAACAGCAGTGGGTCAGACATTTTTTGTGCTATTCAGTATTTTAGTGTAACTTGTGAAAGAGAGAGGGCAGATTGCAGGTGTCAAGATTTCCTCCAAACATTTTACTATGTCTGGGGATCCTGGGTCAAATGGTCAAGCGTGACAACAATCTTAATAAAGAATGATTGCATTTGCTCCATCCTCAGGTACAATTGAAGATCTTACTCACTGTATACATTTCTCACAAGATTACCAATTAGGAAATTAGAACCTAAGGCCATGGGCACTATTTGCACAAACCACACCCTATCTGGATATAGCACTCCTCTTCCTCTTTCTGATATCCCCTTCCTCAGCAGGTGACCTCTAATGATAGAGGTTATACTGTGAAATTTGGAATTACTGTGCGGTATGTGTAGCGCATTCACCAAATACAATATTTATGCTTTCTATAGTATAAACAGACTGACAACATTATAATTCAGGATTAGTAAAAGAGTCTTCTTTGACAATGGAATTACTCAGAGTCATTGACATCTCTGTGGCTGAGAACAAAAATCTAAACTAACTTACATCTATGCAGGTATATATCCTAGTTCATAGGACGAAGTAAAATAATCGTCTACTTTACCAGTTACATAAAAACAGCAAAAAAAAAATTGCATTTCATCTGAATAGAAACTTAAAATTCTACCACTTTCTACCACCTGGTTTCAGGCCCAACCAATGAATGGAAGATGGGAGGGTCTTGGGTTCTTTTATAGTGTCTCTCATTTCTGGTTTGCCTAATTCTGCTTTGCAAGATCCCACCCATGCCTGGTGCCGGTTTGATAGTGAAGCCTGTTTTAACCTTTTTCCCATCGCCTCAGAACAAGCACAGTTGAGAGGAAGGCACTGCAATCAGCAGCTGATACATACTGCACTATCGTGATTGGCCACAGGTCTCGGTAACTCAGTGAGGGAGGGCAGGTGAGGTAAGCTCCAATGGGGCAGGGACTGATGTGAATGAGTTCTCTGTACAGCGCTGCGGAATCAGTGGCGCTATATAAATAAATGGTGATGATGATTGTTCAGTCACTCTTGCATTTCCTTAGTCAGCTAAACAGTTGAACATCACAATCTAACATACTTTGTTTTTAGTACAGAGTACGGCTTGAAGTAGCTATAATAGTTCTAATTCTATAAAGTGCATAAATAATTTTTGATCTATATAAATAAGAGATATCCCGAATGATAATAAGAAGCCTAAAAAAAGACTTAACTATGACTACGATCACTAAACAGTTAGCATTACAAAATAGTCACCAAATTATGTTTTAATAGCAGCAAACAATACCAGTGATTCTTAGAAAGCTAAACATAGATGGCTCTAGAACCAAGGGATTTTACTGTACATTGTGCAAATTGAAAAACACAACATACATAAGAATATACTTCTTTAATAAAATACAGTGATGTTTTGAAATAACTTTTAAATAAATCATGGCCATTGAACATAAAGTCACATGTTTAACTACTACTTATCAGAATATAATTTAAATAATAAGGAGCGCAGTTTGAAGTAGCTATAATAGCCTTAACAGTGATTTGGTGGATCAGAGTCCCTTTGTTCTTTTGTTTAGCTTTAATTCTGTCAATAGCATACAGTGTTAGCAATGGAATAAGTAAGAATTGCTGACCTACATAAATAAGAGATATATACTGGAGGATAACAACTAGTCTAAGAAGACTTAACTATGGCTGGTAGCATATAAGTATATATGTACAGTAGAAGAATAACATACTCATTAGAAGGAGCATAGCTCTCACTTACATTCACCATTCACTAGATGGACATCTGATAGCAACACAATTCAGACAATCTCTTGTAACTGATACCCAATCAATCACCAGCATTTGAGATGTGCTGGTAGCTTCCAGAACCAAATGGTCACTTACCTTGCATAGATGGTAGCACCACCTAAATATCAATGAAAGCAGACAGTATCTACCCACCTCCTTGGATTTCATGATAATGTCATATAAATAACCATAGAGAAGGATTACAGACAGGCATATACGCATTCCATATAGAGCAGGGTGAAGACTTTTGAATAGGCAACTGTTAAATATACTCAACTAAATAGTGCATCTAATGAAGAAAATGAGACATGTTGTTTCATTAGCATATCTAACCCCTAGGAAGTCAATAATGAAATATATATTTTTTTAATAATAGAGTTGAACAAGTTTCTTTAATGTTCTGAGCAACTCTACTTATTTGTAGATGATGTTTTTCATGTTCTACATCACACACACGGTTTATGTGTGTGTTTATTTACCAAATTAAGTTTTGTTTATATTTAGCAGTCATGTAGCTGCTGAACGAAGAATAATTACATAATTTTCAAAATTGTATCTGGAATGGATAATTATTATATTTATAGATGCTGCATGTCATAACAATGCTTAATGGAGTAACTAGCATAAATGATGGAGTTTTTAGCACAGTACAGAAAGAAAGTATTTTTATGCATGAAGATGGTCAGATCATAATCTTCAATGGGAAATGTACATAAAAAATGTAAGTTTGCTTTGTGAAGCATTAAATGTACTCTACTCTATTTTTCCTTGGATTTTTCTAATGTAAGTGCTAATGGATGAGTGTATAAAATATTCTAATTACAAAACTTAACCTTTCTTTGAAGATGCAAGTAAGTCTTCTATTTTCTTTTTTTTTTTTTACCAAAAATCCCTTTATTTTTTCCAAAAGCCCTCCTGTCAGTCTTATTTATGTGTGAGGGTCATGTTACAATGCAATTCCTTCGGGACATGGTCTAGTGGGTGGCAAGGGTATAACATAACTGTTTGGCCTAAATAATTAAGGGTAGAAAATATGACACAGCACAGATGACAGAAAACTGTATGAGTATGCTCATAGCCTGCTCAGAGGGATAACACAAAAGTATGTACAGCAAATTCAGTACAACCACGCCTGCTAGGCACAAATTGTCAACACAAATGTTGAGGTTAAGATGTTAGAAAGAGCAAACACCTTTATTATGTTAAGAAAGAAAAATTGATCACTAGAACTTTACATGTCTACTATGCGAATTATGTGGAAATGTGAATCTCAATTATATTTAAAACCATTTTCATGCTTCCTCTCTATGGCAATGTCCCCAGTCAATAAAGTAATCAAGGCACAAGAAATCCTCTTTAATTTTTGACTTCCACACTTAGGGCATCAGGCTGAGTCGTATGGGTAAACATTGCCCTAAACGGCTGCACATATTAGATCCATAGACATACACATCTCAAGCTCATCTTGCCCTGCACCAATGGCATATACATCAGATTAACATTAGTTGTCAGATACACTCTGTAAGCAGAACCCACTAAAGGAGCCACTTATTCATGATGAAATGTGCCTCAGCCCTAACCTACACTGAAACAGTTTGATTACTCTCGGTAATGACTTCTACTTTTGTTCTTGAATCTCATTTTTATATTTTCTATATTTTTATTTTCTTTTTTTTAAAACAATATTTTTTATTAGAAGCATTCTATACTTGTAATAATTATGACATCAATCACATGTTTTAAAATGTAGTAAAAGAAATAAATATATCAGCTTAAACATTGGAAAAAAAAGTATTACATAAAAACTTTTTCGGAGACTGATAATCAATGATACAATTGAATCAGATATTCATTAAGTCCAATAAACAGCTTAACATGAGTATTAATGTGTTCATAAAACAAATAGCATTTCTCATCTTATTCATTGGTACCTCTATATCTCTCAAAGCTGTCTGGAAACAACAGACTTTGACACATATTCGTGACTCTCTGAATAAAAGAACTATTATAAGACAATAGCCTGATCCCTTGCAAGCTCCCTTAAATTATACCAGGAAGTGAACTTAAGACAATCATGAATTTGTTTTCTCATGATAAATGGTAGTGTATCAATATAATTTTCCCATGTTGAAAAAAAGCGTTCTGCCTTTACCTCCTTCTCCAGTGACACTTCCACCCATTCCATTCATATCTTTATTTTCTATGTATATGTTCATGTTTATATTACTTTATTAGTTTTATTTTACTGTTTTGCTTACTCACCTTTATAATAATATCTATATATTTGTGGTTCACTGCCAACCCACCTAATGATACTGTATCTACTCTATACATAGATACTGATACTTACTACCTTTTTACTTATTAATATTCAATTCTATCCATCCACTTAATTTTAGTGTCTCCTGTAGTAATCTATCTGTAAACTACCCATAGCCTCACCTCACCAAATCTCGCTGCTCTCACTCTGCCATTTCTTAAACATCTCTCACTTTCTACCACAATGAATGCACACATCATACTTTAATATCTAATCCTACCCACTTCATACACCTTTAAACATATATCCCCTAATTATAACTTTCCATCTGATAATCCACCATACATAGTAACATAGTAACATAGTTGATGAGGTTGAAAAAAGACACCAGTTGTAAAAGTATCTTTCCTTTTCTCCTTTTTGGGTTACAATCTCCTTAATATACTGGCAAATATATGTATGACCATTTAATACCGTTAACAACTCCTCGCAAAATGTATTTCTGAATTAACCCATGAAATATCATTTTTATATTTCTTTATATCGACAAGTTTCAAGAATAATCACAACAAGATATAGGATTTGTTTAAAGTGTGTTGTATTATATTATAGAACAATAAACAGCGTAACAATATTGTACACACAATATAGCTTTAGTGCAATATATATCATACTTATTGCCTGTAATATAGATATATATGTAATTGTGTGTATTTTGACTAACTATTGTCTAAAGGTGTGTGTGTGTGTGTGCATTGTGTAGTGAAGGGGGAGGGGAGAATCCATACAGACCACAAACATACCTCACTTAAAGTCTAGCGGCCATTTTCAAGCACATGGTTTCAACCAGTTCAAACTACTACACTTTCTATGCATAAACCAACATAACCTGCACTTTCTATGCATATCTAACAATCTGATCACTTAACCACAATCTGATCACTTCCTAATCCATCACTTTCTATGCAATGTAGTCACCATCCAAAATGGCTGACTTGCCATGCTTGTAGGCCCACAAGGCCTACTAAACAATTACAGTTACTAAACAATGTGAACTCAGTACAGACCCATTACTCATTACAAGCAGTATTTAGCCAATCCACCACAAATAGCTCTATAATCAGCAGTAAACGCACAATGTCCACTGGCCAATTTTAACACCTGATATTTCACACATAGCACAAACGTCTCCATTCCCAAAGCCTAACAAATCGATCCAAATTCAAACACAAATGCTATCATTTATCCCAACCAGGATCCAGACTATGTATAGTACAGCACTCCACAAGTCACAGCACAGCATTAACTATGTATAAACACAAATGCTTTCATTTATCCCAACCAGGCATGCATTTATGTAACTCTGTCCATATAACTCTGTCCATATCAATCCAATCAATCCAAACTTTCATTCTCACTTAAACTTTCATATCACTTACAACAAATAATCATTCATTCTTATGTCCTCCATTCAACAACACATTATAACATGCTCACACTCACCTTTCATGCCATACACACTCCATACTAGTCAGGGCCTAAGGCCTGCTCACCTAGGAGCAGCAGGCCGTCTGCTCCCTCTGTTCCAGCACCAGGTATATATTGAGATTAATTCTCTGTGTACAGTGTAGGCCCCTCTTGTGGGCGGAGTCTACAAGCTTGCTATAGGCTTTCATATGCTAATTACAGACCAAATGTTCAAGCCTGTTTATAACTCATAGTCCCAGGTGGGGGGAGGATTTTCATGTGCACAGTCACCTTTCAATTCAATTGTGGCTGCATCTCTGTTATATATTATAAAATTAAGCATAAATAATATATTATTTATGCACTCTTTATCATTCCCCCTGATGTCAGTTTTCTGTCATTACAGTTAGACTGACAGATATCTGTTGTCATCTCTTATCAGTGTCCCTAGTGATTGTATGTAACATGTATGAGTGTGTGTGAACAGGTGGTCACTAAGGATACATATATATATATATTTTTCAGTTTGGAATTAATTATGGTAAGGCAATTTTTAGCACAAATATCAAGAAAGAATGGGGGAAGACGCTAATGGATCTCCTACGTTGCCATGTCTGATGAAAAAACCTTGTCTTAGGAGAAAAAATCAACACATGTCAAGGTACTCCCCAATAAATTATCCCTCAACAATTAAATCTAAGATCCGAAGGTTGTTCCATCTTTGGTGTCTCTTTATGATGTCATCATCTTCGCCAAGTACGATGGGGGGGAAGTCTTGTGGGGTACAGTCATCTTTGACATCTGGTTTGGATCTCATCTGTGTCCAAGTCCTGCCATTCTGTGTCCTTAACGACCATCTCAGGATCTCGTGTCATCTGTCAGGGATATCATCTGCCACAGCTGGGCACCGTCTTAATTCTCATCCATCTTGTAGGAAAGAAAAGAAAAATATCAGTTGTTTTGAAATTTTTACTTTTTCCTACCCATCTGTCGTTCCTGCGTCCGGTCCACTTGTAGCATTTCGATATCCTCTGCAGCTGTCCACTTCTTGGTTCCTAATATGGGAAGAAAAACAAAAATACTCTTCTGGGAATTCTCCCTTCCGAGCATGGTTAGAATCCTATCCCGTCCCCTCTGATGACTTACGAATTTCATTCCAGGTGTTACCATCATTATGGAATTGAAAAAAACAAACATTTTTCTGTCCTTTGCGAGTATTATGGACCAAACTTCACATATTTTTGACCACTAGGTGGCGCCAGGGATCTGTAGACTGACTTATCTTATTACAATACCATAAAAATTCCTTCAAAGTTTCCATGTACCTGGGAAACTCAAATTTTTATACCTTTCTTAGCATTACCATTATCCCCCTTTTTCTCATTTCCAATGATCTATGTATCAATTGGGAAGGAGAAACAAAGGAATCCTGTTCTTAGTAACCTGTGGAGACAGAAAGAAATGTGAGTATACATAATACATTTATGTCACATAACGTCATCTTACCTAATCATATCTCCAAGGACACACGATGTTTAAAGATTTACCCATTTAGTATATTGGTGATGGCAATTTCCCTCTAAAGAACCTCTTTAAACACTTAAAAGCATTAGACATTTTGTACATAACCATCTTTGCTGGGTAGCGGATCTGTATATCCACTACTGATGTTCTCTCTCTAAGAAAGAAAACTGATTTAGGCACATTATTGCCCCTACTGGCCAGCAAAGATTAATGCAACAAAATCACTAAACCACCATTTTGTTTTATCAGTCCCCCTGATCCTGGTGAATAAAACTACTACTCACTGGGGTTTATTTTATTTAACTCGGTTTTATAGATATTTATGAACACAAACTTTAGAAATTTGTGTCTGTCATCAACAAGCACTAATACTCATGCCCTGGGTTTCTCCTTGACTCTAGTTTACCATGTCTACATACAATTGTGTTTTTTCCTACCTAGTCCTTATGTAATGATACAACAGTTCTGATGGCATTTATCAGTTGCCGTGTAACCTTACATAAGTGGAAATTTCATGTCACATTTTTGAGTGGCATATACCACTGTGCATTAGGATCCACCTTTTTATCCCTAGGCAATAAAACACATTACCATTATCCAGGGGTTTCATTAATTTTAATGCTACATGTTGCCAAACACCTCCAAAATAATGACATGTAAAATTATCAGATCTATATTTTATCCCGCCCATTTCCAGAGTACAAACTCTGATGAAGGGGCTGCAATACATACCTGTAACCACTAGGTAGTGTGTCTGTTACCAATATTATTTGTTCTTTACAATATACCATTATAAATTACCTGTATATACCTGGGTTTTTAAAATGAGTAGGATTTTAAATACCACCTCTCTATTGTCCCATATGTCCTCATATACAGTTTTAAAACAAATGCATATATATCTCAGACATTGCAAGGGCTAAATCAATTTTCATTTGTTGACATAACAGCAAGGACGTCTCCTTGTATACATTCAACTATCTCCAATGACAAAACCCAAATTTTACTTATTATTCCCTATTACTTATGTTACAAGGGCAATTAAGTGTTCAATGCTCTGAGTACATATAATACCTTATTTCTCAGAATTTATAATGTAATGTTTTTTTTTTACCATCTAAAATCAAGTCTTTTGCAGCCATGTACATACCTACCTGTGGCCTGCTTTACTAAAAAAACTTAATTTAGACATACTACATCTGTGGCATCTTGAATAATATAAATATTCATATTTTACCTGCCGCGACCTGTGATATGGTCCACGTAATTACACCTAGATTATCAATACATAATCTGATTATAAGCTTACTACTGGTGATCACTATACGTTTTAGCAGGGTTAAACACACAGGTTAAACATACCACACTTTGCGAGTTTCCAAAGTAATTAAAAAAATAAAATCCATATGTTCCATGTTATAGACTTGTGTGTTAATAATTTGTGTGAGTATCCCCCTGTCTACTGAGTGGAAATGCTGTTCTCAATCGTATAACGATTGGTAAATTCGTCTTGCAGATCTGGTTGCACCCAGCCAAAATCGCTAATAATGGCTTTACTGGGAAACCATTGCGCATGATCCGCTCATAATTTAAGTGTCGCCGTAGCCGTACCCACTAAACAACTGTTAAAGGCGTGTTTCTACAGAAGTTACATATCGGAATGCCTCTATGGATTACCTAGTATACTTAATCTACAAGATACAAGCAACTTGATCTATCCATATAACATAAAAATATTGTATCAACCCAAAGTAACTATCGGCGTATAATACAATTTGCGCCTTTTTCGCTATTTTCGTCACGTCGAATAATACGCACCCGTGACATCTCCGATGTACTTTAGAGACATCTTTCTACACAATCTTCCAAACAATCACCTCCTACCACTACAATACAGGACAGGGTGTCCCAGCTTTCACGCTTATGCGTTTCTGCTAAGAATCCGTGAGCGCTACTCCCGTAATTCTTTTGTTTGACAGGGTTCTATATTACCCAGATTTCACACACCCCTTGACAAAAACCGCCACGTATCCAAAACTACCTCTCCAAACCTATTCTGTAGACAAGGTGTAATTATTATGTGATTAAAATGATCCCTAATTATCACATAACTTGCAAATTTGGGTATGCAAAAAGTCCTAATTAAAATATAAATTTCCACAGGAGAAGTTATAACTAAATTTGATTCTGGGGATTAAAAAGGAAGGATTTTCTCCTGAGTATCTGTCCCCCCAGTCCACAGAATCAGATTTAAACTATAAATATAACCGCTAAGTAAACACAAGTCCTTCCAACTACACTGTATTATAAGTGAAGACAAAGCAATAGCCATCTTAGTACACCTAAAAATACAGAATTGTTCAACAGATACATACAACTCCCGTTATTAAACGTCTATTTGCCAACACATTATGAAAATTAAAAATCATAATCTAGATTCGCTGTAATTAATTATATATCTTTCAGGACACAGATGAAACAATGTTACTTGTCAAAACCGCTTTCTAGAAAAGGCGTACAGTAATATCACACAAATATTACAACCTTCGTTCCCGCCCCTCTATCAAACAAAAAAAAAGTTTACAATATAACAGTAATTTCACCACTATATCTTCACGAAAATTATAAAAAAAACACAGTTCGGGCTGGCGCTCGCCATTGTAAAAGTATCTTTCCTTTTCTCCTTTTTGGGTTACAATCTCCTTAATATACTGGCAAATATATGTATGACCATTTAATACCGTTAACAACTCCTCGCAAAAGGTATTTCTGAATTAACCCATGAAATATCATTTTTATATTTCTTTATATCGACAAGTTTCAAGAATAATCACAACAAGATATAGGATTTGTTTAAAGTGTGTTGTATTATATTATAGAACAATAAACAGCGTAACAATATTGTACACACAATATAGCTTTAGTGCAATATATATCATACTTATTGCCTGTAATATAGATATATATGTAATTGTGTGTATTTTGACTAACTATTGTCTAAAGGTGTGTGTGTGTGTGTGCATTGTGTAGTGAAGGGGGAGGGGAGAATCCATACAGACCACAAACATACCTCACTTAAAGTCTAGCGGCCATTTTCAAGCACATGGTTTCAACCAGTTCAAACTACTACACTTTCTATGCATAAACCAACATAACCTGCACTTTCTATGCATATCTAACAATCTGATCACTTAACCACAATCTGATCACTTCCTAATCCATCACTTTCTATGCAATGTAGTCACCATCCAAAATGGCTGACTTGCCATGCTTGTAGGCCCACAAGGCCTACTAAACAATTACAGTTACTAAACAATGTGAACTCAGTACAGACCCATTACTCATTACAAGCAGTATTTAGCCAATCCACCACAAATAGCTCTATAATCAGCAGTAAACGCACAATGTCCACTGGCCAATTTTAACACCTGATATTTCACACATAGCACAAACGTCTCCATTCCCAAAGCCTAACAAATCGATCCAAATTCAAACACAAATGCTATCATTTATCCCAACCAGGATCCAGACTATGTATAGTACAGCACTCCACAAGTCACAGCACAGCATTAACTATGTATAAACACAAATGCTTTCATTTATCCCAACCAGGCATGCATTTATGTAACTCTGTCCATATAACTCTGTCCATATCAATCCAATCAATCCAAACTTTCATTCTCACTTAAACTTTCATATCACTTACAACAAATAATCATTCATTCTTATGTCCTCCATTCAACAACACATTATAACATGCTCACACTCACCTTTCATGCCATACACACTCCATACTAGTCAGGGCCTAAGGCCTGCTCACCTAGGAGCAGCAGGCCGTCTGCTCCCTCTGTTCCAGCACCAGGTATATATTGAGATTAATTCTCTGTGTACAGTGTAGGCCCCTCTTGTGGGCGGAGTCTACAAGCTTGCTATAGGCTTTCATATGCTAATTACAGACCAAATGTTCAAGCCTGTTTATAACTCATAGTCCCAGGTGGGGGGAGGATTTTCATGTGCACAGTCACCTTTCAATTCAATTGTGGCTGCATCTCTGTTATATATTATAAAATTAAGCATAAATAATATATTATTTATGCACTCTTTATCACCAGTCCATCAAGTTCAACCTATTTTGGATCTCCTGCGATCCTGCACTTATATTTGAAATTAATCCAGAGTAAGCAACCGCCAATCTGTTTCAATTGTGAAAATCCCCCCAGACTCAATATTGCAGTCCTATTTTTACCCTATATCCACTACTATCCTTCATTTTAAATTAACGGTCATATCCCTGGATACACCTTTCCGCTAAAAATTTGTCTAACCCTTTCTTAAACATATCTATGGAATCTGCCATCACAACCTTCCCTGGCAATGAATTCCATATCTTGACTGCCCTTACTGTAAAGAACCCCTTCCTTTGCTGGTTGTGAAATTTCCTCTCCTCTAACCTTAGGGGATGACCACGTGTCCTGTGTATGGTCCTTGGGGTAAAAAGTTCCCATGAAAGCTCTCTGTATTGACCCCTAATGTATTTGTACATAGTAATCGTATCTCCCCTTAGATGCCTCTTTTCTAAAGTAAACATGCCTAAACTGGCTAACCTTTCCTCATAACTTAATGACTCCATACCCTTTATCAATTTTGTCGCCCTTCTCTGAACCCTTTCTAGTTCCAAATTATCTTTTTTATAGAGTGGTGCCCAGAACTGTACTGCATATTCAAGATGAGGTCTTACCAACGATTTATACAGTGGCAAAATTACACTGTCTTCCCTTGCATCTATGCCCCTTTTTATGCATGCCAATACTTTGCTTGCCCTTGCAGCTGCTGCTTGACATTGAGCACTATTGCTAAGTCTACTGTCTACGAGCACTCCCAAATCCTTTTCCATTATAGATTCTCCTAAATTAATTCCATTTAATTTATAGATTGCGTTCTTGTTTATGATCCTTAAATGCATAACCTTACATTTATCTGTGTTAAACCTCATATTCCATTTGGCCGCCCAATCCTCCAGTTTATTTAAGTCCCTCTGTAGAGAAGCTACATCTTGCTCTGATTTTATTACCTTACAGAGTTTAGTGTCATCTGCAAAAATAGAAACTTTACTCTCTAAACCATCACCAAGGTCATTAATAAATATATTAAAAAGGAGTGGTCCCAGCACGGAACCTTGAGGTACTCCACTTAAGACTTTTGACCAATTAAAAAATGTTCCATTTATCATAACTCTCTGTTCTCTATTCTCTAACCAGTTTTCGATCCAAATTTTGATTCCTAGACCCAGTTCCCTTATTTTGTAAACCAACCTCTTGTGTGGCACTGTATCAAAGGCCTTTGCAAAATCTAAGTAGACCACATCTACTGTCCTGCCCTGGTTTAAGTTTCCACTAACTGTCTCGTAGAAACTAATTAGATTAGTTTGACATGACCTATCCCTCACAAATCCATGTTGATTCCCACTAATAATTTTATTGCGTACCTAGTAATCCTGAATACTGTCCTTTAAAATACCTTCCAGTAGTTTCCCCACTATTGATGTCAGGCTTACAGGTCTATAATTCTCTGGTTGTGATCTCGTCCCCTTTTTAAACAACGGCACCACATCTGCTATTCGCCAATCCCTTGGTACTGAGCCTGATGAGATTGAAACTCTGAAAATTAAGAATAGCGGTCTAGCTATTTCCGAGTTTAACTCCATAAGGACCCTTGGGTGTATGCCATCTGGACCTGGAGCTTTATTTATATTAATATTCTTCAGTCGCCTTTGGACTTCTTCCTTTGACAACCAAGTATTAATTAATGGCATGGTTTCATTTCCATTTTTATGTATTACTCCTGCCATTTGTTCCTCTCTGGTAAATACTGAAGAAAAGAACGTGTTTAATACCTCTGCTTTTTCCTTAGTATCATTTATCAATTCACCCATCTCACTTCTTAGGGGTCCTATATTATCTTTTTTAATCCTTTTGCCATTTATATACTTAAAAAACTTTTTGGGGTTTGTCTTACTTTCTTTTGCAAGGTGCCTTTCATTTTCTAATTTAGCCAATCTAATTTCCTTTTTGCATGTTTTATTACATTCCTTGTACCTACGGAAGGACTCCTCTGACCCTTCAGACTTAAACAATTTAAATGCATGCTTCTTTTTTTGCATTTCTTCCCTTACCTTTTTATTTAGCCACCTTGATTTAGACTTAATTCTTTTACATTTATTTCCCATAGGAATAAACTTATACGTGTATGTTTCCAACAACATTTTAAAGACAGCCCATATTTCTTCCGTATTTTTTCCTTCAAAGGCTTTGTCCCAGTCTATGCTCTTTATAGACTCCTTTAGCATATTAAAATTTGCCTTTCTAAAGTTTAAAGTCCAAGTTGATCCCTTATACCGTTGTTTCTGGAAACTAATTTCAAATGAGACCATATTATGATCACTGTTTCCCAAGTGCTCCTTTACTTGAATATTTGATATTACGTCTACATTGTTTGCTATTACTAGGTCCAGTATAGTCCGGTTCCTAGTTGGTTCCTCTACTAATTGGGACATGTAATGGTCTTTTAGCGTGCTCAGAAACCTATTTCCCCTAGCTGTACTGCAGGTCTCAGTACTCCAATCAATGTCCGGATAATGAAAATCCCCCATAATTAAAATTTGACCTAGTTGTGTAGCCTTTTCAATTTGCTGTAGAAGTTGGGCTTCCTCAATCGTACTAATATCTGGCAGTTTATAGCATATCCCTATCAGCAACTTCTCTGAACTTTTTCCTCCGCTGGATATTTCCACCCACAATGCCTCTATATTATCACCAATATTCTCGTATATAACTTCCTGAATACTTGGTTTTAATTCTGGCTTAATATAAAGACATACTCCTCCTCCCCTTTTATTTACCCTATCCCTCCTGAAGAGAGAATAGCCTTCCGAGTTGACTGCCCAGTCATGTGTATCATCCCACCAGGTCTCCGTAATACCTATAATATCATACTGCTCATTCATTGCTACTAGTTCTAACTCCCCCATTTTACCTGTCAGGCTTCTTGCATTTGCAAGCATACACTTAAGTCTATTGCCTCCCCATGGTATTTCTTTTTGCTTTAAAAAAAGGGTCACTCCTTATCGGCTATGCTCCCCTTTCCCCCTCTCCACCCTCTTGACTCTTGTTAAATTCCTCACTACTCTCAATATCTATCCCATAAATACTTGCTTGCCCCTCCCCCCCCCTGGAGCCTAGTTTAAAATCTCCTCCAACCTTCTAACCATCCTCCCCCCTAGCACTGCAGCCCCCCCCCCCCCCCTCATTCAGGTGCAATCCATCACGACAATAAAGATGGCAACTGACCGAGAAATCAGCCCAGAGCTCTAAGAATCCAAAACCCTCCCTTCTACACCAATCTTTTAGCTACGCATTAACCTCCCTAATCTCCCGCTGCCTCCCTGGACTAGCACGTGGCACAGGTAGTATTTCTGAAAATACTACCTTGGATGTCCTTGCCTTAAGTTTGCGACCTATGTCCCTGAAATCATTCTTTAGGACACCCCTTCTTCCTCTAACTCGGTCATTGGTGCCAACATGCACCAAAACCGCTGGGTCATTCCCAGCCCCTCCCAACAATCTGTCCACCCGATCCGCAATTTGCCGAGCCCAAGCACCCGGGAGACAACACACTGTTTGGCATGCACGGTCCTGGTAACAGATTGCCCTATCTACCTTCCTAATAATTGAATCCCCTACCACCACAATCTGCCTGGGTCCCTGTGTAACTTTGGCCCCCTCTATGCTGGAGAGACCATTCCCCTGGTTGCTAGAGGAAGCAGTCTCATCCAACTCTACCAATTCTGAACTGCCTTCCACATCACAACTACCACCCTCTCACTTCATCTTCTGTTCTTTACATTCATGTCAAAACTTATATATAAGTAACATATTTGAAACCCTAACAGTGCTTAACCCAATACTCACATGACCTTGCAATTCTTAGCTCTCCATACTAGAAACTGCCGACTTATCCACCTTCAGCTGACCACAACTGCACTTCCATATACAGCATCTATGAATCACAACTTCTGAGCAACTATGCCACGACAACTTAAGACAGCGCCATGACTACAGACATACAATATCTCAGGAACCACTAAAAGCAACACTCCACAGCTATGAACAGAGATGTATAACTTTCTTCTAGATCTACTAGGGGAAGAAACCCATGTCTGCAGCATACTCACATTACCTCCAACACTAGCCAAGCGCAGTAGTATACTCTCAGCTATAGTTGCATCAAAATCTAGTCTGACAGTTAAGACAGCACCCCAGGGTCGGACTGGCCCGCCGGTGGACCGGACTATCCACCGGTAGGCCCCGACCCTGAATCGCTCCCCTCTTCATTGGTGGGGGGAGCTAGAAACTTTAATAGAAAAAAAAAAAAGAAAAAAAAAATTTACGTGACCGCAGCGCTGGCTCCGTCCGCACTGAATGCCGGGCGTGACGTCATCACGCCCGACGTTCAGTGAGGAGCACCGGCAAGACAGAGGAGAAGAAAAGGAAGAAGCAGATAGAAAAGGTAAGTGATAGGGGAGCATGGAACAGAGAAGGGGGAACATGGAACAGAGAAGGGGGAGCATGGAACAGAAATAGAAGTATGGAGCAGAGAAGGAGGAGCATGGAACAGAGAAGGGGGAGCATGGAACAGAAATAGAAGTATGGAACAGAGAAGGGGGAACATGGAACAGAGAAGGGGGAGCATGGAACAGAGAAGGGGGAGCATGGAACAGAGAAGGGGGAGCATGGAACAGAAATAGGAGCATAGAAGAGAGAAGGGGGAGCATGGAACAGAGAAGGGGGAGCATGGAACAGAAATAGGAGCATAGAACAGAGAAGGGGGAGCATGGAACAGAGAAGGGGGAGCATGGAACAGAAATAGGAGCATAGAACAGAGAAGGGGGAGCATGGAACATAGAAGGGGGAGCATGAAACAGAGAAGGGGGAGCATGGAACAGAGAAGGGGGAGCATGGAACAGAGAAGGGGGAGCATGGAACAGAAATAGGAGCATAGAACAGAGAAGGGAGAGCATGGAACAGAGAAGGGGGAGCATGGAACAGAGAAGGGGGAGCATGGAACAGAGAAGGGGGAGCATGGAACAGAAATAGGGGCATGGAACAGAGAAGGGCGAGCATGGAACAGAGAAGGGGGAGCATGGAACAGAAGGGGGAGCATGGAACAGAAGGGGGAGCATGGCAGAGTGAAGGGGGAGCATGGCAGAGTGAAGGGGGAGCATGGCAGAGTGAAGGGGGAGCACAGACAGTATGGCAGTGTGTGAAGGGGAGCCAGGAGAAGGGGGGAGCAAAAGCAGCATGGAGGGTGCAGTGTGATTATAAGGAGGCACATCATGGTGATGAAGGGGCACAGTAATGTGTGTGTGATGGCACAACGGGCTTGTGGCAATGTAATGTGTGTGTGGTAGGTGGTGGCTAAATAATGGGTGCTATTTTCTTTGTAGGGTGAAGATAGGGCAATTTAATTTTATAGTGGGGACTATTAATTTAAGATGGGGTGGTTTGGGCGCTATTAATTGAATGTGGGGCTGAGTTTGAGGAGCATGAGGTATATTTATTAAATGTGAATATGAATTATTTAATGGCAGTGACGGTTGCAGGAAATAGGTATATTTATTATATGTAAATGTGATTAATTTATTGCAGGGGCTGTCTGTTGGGAGGGAAATAGGTTTATTAAATGGGAATACTATTACTTTTATGTTGGGGCTGGAGGAAGTCCTAAGTATTAAATGTGGGTCCTATTGATTTAACGCCGGGGCTGGTTGGAATTTTCTAAATGTACCCATTATTTTTTCAAAATTGGACCCCTCAACATTCCAGGATCCAGACAAGCCGCAGCTTAAGAAACCAGCAGCCACAGGTGGTGACAAGAACAGGTAGGACAGTCTGTCAAATGTTCTGAGTCTAGTGCAGGCTTGGCTAACCTGTGGCACTCCAGGTTTTGTGAAACTACAAGTCCCAGCATACCCTTCCAGCAATAGGCTGCTATATATTGGTAAAGCATGCTAAGGCTTGTAGTTTCACAACACCTGGAGTGCCACAGGTTAGTCAAGCCTGGTCTAGTGGGATAATCCCGATTTTTGGTGACTGTTCTGCCCAATCTAAGGTGCAGATCAAGACTGTACTCTTTATACACACTGCATTCTTTATATACTACACTATTGTGCTAGCTGTCCTTTGTGGGCTGACCACTCCCCCTCTAGTGTCTGGTCTCGCCTCTTTGATGGTTGGCCACACCCCCTCTGGTGGGCCCCTAGCGTTGCTGTCCCCTGGTGGGCCCTTCATGCCCCAGTCCGACACTGCAGCACCCTTACATGACATTTTCCATGAATACAGTAATATTGCATTAATACTGCATATTTATTGGTATTGCCACATCCCTATAAGGAACTTTTTGGATTTATTTGGAACATTATAGTTAGAGATTAACGGTTTGGATTCAAAGAAATCTGGCAGATGCAAGATTTGGGGTTCCGAATGAAACCGAGTCATGATCTCAATTTTGTATCTCAAAACAAGGCAAACATAATTTCCGGGAAAATATTGAAGCAAAACTCGTGAGAGTTTTGGATCAACATCTTCTATATATATATATATATATATATATATATATATATATATATATATAGCCTTCCCTCCTTTTCTCTTGTGCCATTTTCGAATAGGCAGCATGTACGGAAGAGGTTAGCAGCAGTCCTCTGCTCTTAAAATAGCATTGTGTGATTATTTTAAAGCGGTTCTGTAGAGATCAGTCATCTAGAATAGTTTACTGATCAATTTCTTTTCATTTCAATCTTTCAGAGAGTTTAGACGGACTAGTGGCTACATGTTATTATTAAAGCACTAGTATATAGAAAGAGTTAGATATAATTCTGATCTAGATAGTATATTTAGTAGAGAAAAACAGTGTGCTTTTGCTGTGTGACTATTAGCAGCAGAATACAAACAACAAATCAATTTATTTATTTTAAAATTTTAAGTGTTTCTAGTGAAAGTAATCTTGTGTGGGTCAGTGACATCAGAATGAATTTAGAAATAAAACTTGGTGTTTGCGTATGACTATCAACTTAGCTGCACAACCCTAATGATTATTACTAGCTTATTATGTATATATTGATTGTCTATGTATTGTTTATTGACAATGTTGTGCTTTATTATGTATCAGTGAACCCTTGGGTGGTGTTTCCTTTTACCCAAACCCCCCTCCCCTCTATGCTGAAAATGTCTGTGAAATAGAAGCCTCACATAAGCTCAGTGCACTGCACTGTGCTGTGTGCAGAAGAGGAGAGGTGGGAGGTTCAGGCAGCAAAACAGACCAATCGGCTGCTGAGTGTCTCCTATGTCATCAAAGCCTCCCAGCAAACAAATCTAGGAGGAGGGAAATCTCTAGCTGTCTGAACTACAGGGGAAAGAAGGTTAGTATTGGCAATGTTTCTGTCAGTGGGTCAGTGTCACGGGCACTAGGAGTCTTTACCCAGGGATCACCAGATGGTAGGCTTACCAGAGCAATGTAGATGGTAATAGCGTACTCTGGTAGCTGGGTGATCACGGAACATGAAATGATGGCCGATGAGATGCTCAGGAAAGTCTATGACTAGCAACACTGGTAATAATGAGGTAATAATACACAAGGAACTGTATGGACAAGGCACGTGAAGGTAGTCAGTGGTCTGCGGTAGCAAGTTGTACCACTGCTATGTGAGAGGATAATGGAACAGGTGATACCGGAAACAGGGATCAGTGGTCTGACATCAGCAAGTTGTACCACTGAATATATATGTGAGGAGGTGCACAAGGGAAGACTGCAACACAGGATATACACAGGCACCTTATACACGATCCACAGTAATATGCACAATATAGATATATATATATATAAATGACTGAGCAGGTCTGCAATCTAGAAAGTCTCTTGAAGTAGTCCAGCACAATGATAACACAGTCAATGATAGCAATAGACTCAGCGGATAGCAGACTCCAGAGAGAACCAAACACAGTCCAGCAAGATATGCAATACACAGCACAGTCAATGAGAAGTATGCATACCGTGGTTCAGCAGTAGCAGTCAGATGAGAATGCAGCGGTACCTGAGCGGCTGG
Source organism: Mixophyes australis (assembly GCA_036250195.1). Taxonomy (NCBI): domain Eukaryota; kingdom Metazoa; phylum Chordata; class Amphibia; order Anura; family Limnodynastidae; genus Mixophyes; species Mixophyes australis. The sequence goes on from JAVHZZ010000004.1 coordinate 154,004,628, forward strand.
AGGCCGACTGGATAGGAAGTCCCTGGATAGGTGAGGCAGCGGTCTAGCAGGTGCAGAGCACAGGTGAGTAGACCAACAGGGACACGAATCCACAGGAGTCAGCAACACGTGGAACTGGACTCAGAAGGGACCCAGGAGAATGGAGATGATCCAGCAGAGGGTAGTAGATGAGATACAAATCCAATGCTGTCAGGAGGGTAGAGACCAGTGGAACACGTGAAGGCGCGGAGAGCGGATCAGCAGGAGATGGACGATAGCGCTGACCACAGCAGCAGGACTCAGCGGCACACGGAGGTAACCAGTAGCAACCACAGGAACCAACAGCGATGGGACACAGGAGTGCAGCGCAGGCCAGGAGCTGTTGATCACGAAGTGTAGCAGATAGTAATGCAAGCGGCAGTCTCGAGGAAGATACAACAGAGATGAGGTAAGTCTGCAGTGCACAGGGCAGCGGATAGGAATCAGCTGGCAGTCACGATGATGAACACAGGCGAGTTGCAAGCAGGAGACTGTAGTGCACGGAGGCAGTGGATAGTAATCAGCTGGCAGTCACGATGATGAACACAGGCGAGTTACCAGCAGGAGACTGTAGTGCACGGAGGCAGCGGATAGGAATCAGCTGGCAGTCACGATGATGAACACAGGCGAGTTGCAAGCAGGAGACTGTAGTGCACGGAGGCAGCGGATAGGAATCAGCAAACAGACTTGATGAGAAGCAGGTGAGTGAAGTAAAAGCTGGAGTGCACGGAGGCAGCGGATAGCAATGAGCAAACAGTCACATTGAAATAAAATAACGTTGAAGTGGTTTAGAAGACTGTAGTGCACGGAGGCAGCGGATAGGAATCAGCAAACAGTCACGATGATACAGTTGATGGTAGAAGTGGTATGGGAACCACAGTAGTAGAAGTGGTTTAGAAGACTGTAGTGCACGGAGGCAGCGGATAGGAATCAGCAAACAGTCACGATGATACAGTTGATGGTAGAAGTGGTATGGGAACCACAGTAATAGAAGTGGTTTGGAAACCACAGGGATAGAAGTGGTTTGGAAACCACAGGAATCAGCAGCGCTGAATACACGAGGAATACAGGAACACCTTCAGAGACTCATGGGGAATGAGACTCCAAGATCAGGCAACGTGGTGTTGACCACAGGTGCTTAATATAGGGAGTGTTGCCTGATCTGCCAATTGAGTTAAAGGGGTATACACTGAAGTATAGAAAAGGGCTGCGCATGCGCAGACCCTCAGGATGGTGGACGGCCACGGTTCCTAAATGTCCGGGAAGAGGCACTCACGGTCCGGTGAGTGACAGTACCCCCCCTTTTAAAGGTGGGCACAGAACGCCTGGAACCGGGCTTGTCCGGATTTTTGGAGTAAAACTTCTTCAAAAGGGCAGGAGCATTAAGATCTTCAGCTTTGATCCAAGAGCGCTCCTCAGGACCAAAGCCCTTCCAATGAACGAGGAAGTGGAGGACTCCTCGCGAAATTTTTGCGTCTAGTACCTCGGTAATCTCGAAATCCTCCTCCTGATGGACTTGAACTGGCTGGGGAGCTGAAGGAGGAGTTGAGAAACGGTTGATAATAAGAGGTTTGAGCAAGGATACATGGAAGGCATTAGAAATCCGAAGATTCTTAGGAAGAAGGAGTTTCACACATACTGGATTGATAACTTGAATGATCCTATATGGACCAATAAAACGAGGGGCGAATTTCATGGATGGAACCTTCAAACGAATATTTTTTGTGGATAACCAGACACGATCTCCAATTTTTAGTGGTGGAATAGCCCGCCTCTTCTTATCAGCGAAAGATTTATATTTGACAGATGTCTTCTTTAAACAGGTTCTGACCTGAGACCAGATATTTTTAAAGGTCTGACAAACAGTTTCCACCGCAGGAACTTGGGTGGGCGGGAGGGCAGGAAATTCCGGAAAAGACGGATGGTGACCGTAGACCACAAAAAATGGAGTTTTGGATGATGACTCATGGTACATGTTGTTATGGGCGAACTCAGCCCAAGGGAGTAACTCTACCCAGTTGTCTTGATTGGCTGATGAAAATATCCTTATAAAAGTCTCAAGATCTTGATTGACACGTTCGGTTTGTCCATTGGATTGCGGATGGTAAGAAGATGAGAGTGCCAATCGTATGCCCAAGGTTTTACAAAGGGCTCGCCAGAATCTGGACACGAATTGTACTCCTCTATCAGACACAATCTCGGATGGACATCCATGGATACGGAAGATCTCTTTAATGAAATGTTCAGCCAGGATAGACGAGGAAGGCAAACCAGACAGAGGGATGAAATGAGCCATCTTCGAAAATCTGTCCACTACCACCCAAATAGTGTTATGGTTCTTACTAGGTGGTAAGTCAGTAACGAAATCCATACTAATATGGGTCCATGGTTTGGACGGAATGGGTAGTGGTCGCAGCAACCCTGCTGGAGTTCTGCGGGAGGATTTGAATTGCGAACATAATTCACAGGAAGCAATGAACTCTTTGACGTCTCTCCTCATTGAAGGCCACCAGTAACTTCGAGAGAGGATCTCAAAAGTCTTGTGTTCACCGGCGTGTCCAGAAAAACGAGAGGCATGGAACCACGAAAGGATTTTCCTCCTTAGTATAGGAGGCACAAGGGTCTTCCCAAATGGTAGCGTTCTGGTGGATGAAGCAGCCAGTGAGATACATTTGGGGTCTAGAATGGTATGGTTGGAAACCTCTTCTATATCAGAGGACGTAACAAAGGCTCTAGATAAGGCATCAGCTTTTTTGTTCTTGACAGCTGGTTTGAAGGTAATTATTAATTCAAAACGGGAAAAGAAAAGAGACCATCTTGCTTGACGAGGGTTCAAGCATTGGGCAGACTGGAGATATGACAAGTTCTTATGATCCGTGAAGATCGTCACCGGATGGCGAGCTCCCTCCAACAAGTATCTCCATTCCTCTAATGCGGCTTTGATAGCCAGTAATTCCTTGTCCCCGATGGTATAATTCTTCTCTGCGGGTAGGAGACCCCGAGAATAGAAGGCACAAGGGTGGAATTTTTGCTGTTCCGAGCGTTGGGAGAGAATAGCTCCTAAGCCCACATTAGAGGCATCTACTTCTAGGAAGAAGGGGAGTGTCACATCAGGCTGTCGAAGGATTGGAGCCGAAGAGAAGGACTCTTTTAATGTTTGAAAGGCTTGAATAGCCTCAGTTGACCATTGCTTAGGGTTAGCCCCTTTTCGAGTCAGGGCCACAATAGGAGATGCAATGGAAGAAAAGTCTTGAATGAAGCGTCTATAGTAATTGGCAAAACCTAAAAAACGCTGGATCGCACGAAGAGTAGTTGGCTGGGGCCAATGTAGTACAGCATTTACTTTGTCAGGATCCATCTTCAGGCCAACTCCGGAAACTATATACCCCAAGAATGGAATCTGGGGTAATTCGAATGAACATTTTTCTAATTTACAGAACAATGAATTTTTCCGTAGCCTGGAGAGGACTTCTGCCACATGTTGGTGGTGAGAAGGCAGGTCCTGTGAAAAAATCAATATGTCGTCCAGATAGACGACGACACATACATATAATAAGTCCCGAAAAATCTCATTGATGAAGCCCTGAAAAACAGCGGGGGCATTACATAGCCCGAAAGGCATTACCAGATATTCGTAATGCCCGTCTCTGGTGTTAAACGCTGTCTTCCATTCGTCACCGGAACGGATTCTGATTAAATTGTAGGCACCACGAAGATCCAACTTAGTAAAAATACGGGCTCCCTTGATGCGGTCAAATAGCTCAGTGATCAACGGAATGGGATACCGATTCTTGATAGTAATGGCATTGAGTCCACGAAAATCTATACAAGGGCGTAATGATCCATCCTTCTTTTTGACAAAGAAGAACCCAGCTCCAGCGGGCGAGGTGGAAGGTCGAATGAACCCACGCTGGAGGTTCTCCCGTATATATTCAGATGTAGCTTGAGTTTCAGGTAACGAGAGTGGATAGACCCGGCCCCTGGGAGGAGTCTTGCCAGGAAGAAGGTCAATCGGACAATCCCAAGAACGATGAGGAGGAAGACGTTCAGACTGAGCTTTATCAAAAACATCGGTAAATGAAGCATATTGAGGAGGGAGTCCCGGTGAAATAGCTGAGATGGAAGCTTGCTGTACCTTGAGAGGAATGACTTGGGAAAGGCAATGATGGTGACATTCAGACCCCCAAGACGTGACTTGAGGGGTGCGCCAGTCAATCTGGGGAGAGTGACACTGAAGCCATGGAAGGCCTAGGACAATCGGACTTGTCGTAACAGGAAGAATTAAAAACGATATCTCTTCATGATGCAGAGCACCAATCTGAAGGGTTACTGGAGACGTACTCTGGGTGATGAGACCGTTGATGAGACGTGATCCATCGATAGCCGTCACAGTAATGGGAGTTTTTAAGGTAATCACTGGTAGAGACCATTGATTTACTAACGATTTGGAAATAAAATTTCCTGCTGCTCCGGAATCAATCAATGCCTGTGACTCAAAGGTTTTGGTAGCAAAGGAAATAGTCACATCAAAAGCGCAGACTTTAGATTTCATAGACGATGGAGAGGACTCCAGGGACCCTAACTTCACCTCTCCAGAACTAGTTAGGGCCTGGCATTTCCCGATCTCTTAGGGCAGGAGCTGAGGACATGAGTGGAATCAGCACAATAGATACAGAGTCTATTCTTGACTCTTCGTTTCCTCTCCTCAGAAGATAACTTGGAACGTCCTATCTCCATGGGAATCACAGCGGGTGACACTGGACGAAATTGAGGGTTAGAGCGAAGAGGTGCTTTAGCAGAAGTCGTTTTCTCAGCCTCTCTTTCGCGAAATCTCATATCAACACGATGGCATAAAGAGATCAAATCTTCAAGTGACGAAGGAAGCTCTTGAGTAGTCAGTGCATCTTTAATTTTATCGGAAAGCCCCTGCCAGAAGGCGGCAACTAGGGCTTCAGTGTTCCACTGAAGTTCAGAGGCTAAGATCCTAAATTGAATGACGTACTGGCCTACAGTATGAGATCCTTGTCGCAGACGGAGGATGCTGGAAGCAGCGGAGGTCACACGACCTGGTTCATCGAACATACTTCGGAATGTAGAAATGAATTTGGCACTATCTTGTAATATTGGATCGTTCCTCTCCCACAGAGGGGAGGCCCAAGCCAGGGCTTGTCCTGAAAACAAAGAGATAAGATAGGCCACTCTGGAACGATGGGTAGAAAAATTTTGAGGTTGGAGCTCAAAATGGACTGAACATTGGTTAAGGAAACCCCTACAAGTTTTGGGGTCTCCATCGTACTTTGACGGAGTAGGCAGGTGAAGCGTGGAAGCTGTAGACACCTGGGATGGCAATGGGGAAACGGAGGAGAGCACAGGAGCTTCAGTAGTAGCTGTCACAGTCTGTCCAGATGTTCCTTGGGAGGTTAATGACTGATAACACTGAAGTAACAGCTGTTGGCGGGCATCCTGTTGCTCCACACGGCTAACCAGATGTTGCAGCATCTCTTTGGCGGTAGGTTCCGCATCTGGGTCTGTCATGGCCTGATCTTACTGTCACGGGCACTAGGAGTCTTTACCCAGGGATCACCAGATGGTAGGCTTACCAGAGCAATGTAGATGGTAATAGCGTACTCTGGTAGCTGGGTGATCACGGAACATGAAATGATGGCCGATGAGATGCTCAGGAAAGTCTATGACTAGCAACACTGGTAATAATGAGGTAATAATACACAAGGAACTGTATGGACAAGGCACGTGAAGGTAGTCAGTGGTCTGCGGTAGCAAGTTGTACCACTGCTATGTGAGAGGATAATGGAACAGGTGATACCGGAAACAGGGATCAGTGGTCTGACATCAGCAAGTTGTACCACTGAATATATATGTGAGGAGGTGCACAAGGGAAGACTGCAACACAGGATATACACAGGCACCTTATACACGATCCACAGTAATATGCACAATATAGATATATATATATATATAAATGACTGAGCAGGTCTGCAATCTAGAAAGTCTCTTGAAGTAGTCCAGCACAATGATAACACAGTCAATGATAGCAATAGACTCAGCGGATAGCAGACTCCAGAGAGAACCAAACACAGTCCAGCAAGATATGCAATACACAGCACAGTCAATGAGAAGTATGCATACCGTGGTTCAGCAGTAGCAGTCAGATGAGAATGCAGCGGTACCTGAGCGGCTGGAGGCCGACTGGATAGGAAGTCCCTGGATAGGTGAGGCAGCGGTCTAGCAGGTGCAGAGCACAGGTGAGTAGACCAACAGGGACACGAATCCACAGGAGTCAGCAACACGTGGAACTGGACTCAGAAGGGACCCAGGAGAATGGAGATGATCCAGCAGAGGGTAGTAGATGAGATACAAATCCAATGCTGTCAGGAGGGTAGAGACCAGTGGAACACGTGAAGGCGCGGAGAGCGGATCAGCAGGAGATGGACGATAGCGCTGACCACAGCAGCAGGACTCAGCGGCACACGGAGGTAACCAGTAGCAACCACAGGAACCAACAGCGATGGGACACAGGAGTGCAGCGCAGGCCAGGAGCTGTTGATCACGAAGTGTAGCAGATAGTAATGCAAGCGGCAGTCTCGAGGAAGATACAACAGAGATGAGGTAAGTCTGCAGTGCACAGGGCAGCGGATAGGAATCAGCTGGCAGTCACGATGATGAACACAGGCGAGTTGCAAGCAGGAGACTGTAGTGCACGGAGGCAGTGGATAGTAATCAGCTGGCAGTCACGATGATGAACACAGGCGAGTTACCAGCAGGAGACTGTAGTGCACGGAGGCAGCGGATAGGAATCAGCTGGCAGTCACGATGATGAACACAGGCGAGTTGCAAGCAGGAGACTGTAGTGCACGGAGGCAGCGGATAGGAATCAGCAAACAGACTTGATGAGAAGCAGGTGAGTGAAGTAAAAGCTGGAGTGCACGGAGGCAGCGGATAGCAATGAGCAAACAGTCACATTGAAATAAAATAACGTTGAAGTGGTTTAGAAGACTGTAGTGCACGGAGGCAGCGGATAGGAATCAGCAAACAGTCACGATGATACAGTTGATGGTAGAAGTGGTATGGGAACCACAGTAGTAGAAGTGGTTTAGAAGACTGTAGTGCACGGAGGCAGCGGATAGGAATCAGCAAACAGTCACGATGATACAGTTGATGGTAGAAGTGGTATGGGAACCACAGTAATAGAAGTGGTTTGGAAACCACAGGGATAGAAGTGGTTTGGAAACCACAGGAATCAGCAGCGCTGAATACACGAGGAATACAGGAACACCTTCAGAGACTCATGGGGAATGAGACTCCAAGATCAGGCAACGTGGTGTTGACCACAGGTGCTTAATATAGGGAGTGTTGCCTGATCTGCCAATTGAGTTAAAGGGGTATACACTGAAGTATAGAAAAGGGCTGCGCATGCGCAGACCCTCAGGATGGTGGACGGCCACGGTTCCTAAATGTCCGGGAAGAGGCACTCACGGTCCGGTGAGTGACAGTCAGTCTCCAATTATTTTCCAGTGTGTCACGCACCAGGCGGTTACTTACTGATTTGCTGTCTTTCTAAGCTGTCCCTGCTGGTCTCAGATCTCTCTGCAGGATGCTGTCCAGTCTGTCTATACTCCAGAGATCCCTCCAAAATCAGTACATGGGCGCTGCCACTTTGGATTGAGTTACCTGCTCACCCACAGCCAGTCAGAGTACTGCTTCAGCTCAGCTGACTGCAACTTCCAATCAGGGGATAACAGTTTCCATTTCAGGGCTCCCTTCAAAACCTGCTCTTGGGTGCCGCCATCTTGAGTCCAGTCACCTGATTTCTCTCAGCCAGGCAGAGTGCTGCTTTAGGACTTCTTGGAGTCCTCATCCGTTGTCAGTGCACCATTGATTCTTCAGACGTCAACATGGTTCTCAGCAGTCTGCAGTCTAAACAGTTATTTCTGCTCAGACAGTGCAATCTGCAATCCAGCCCCAGTCCGTTCCAGCAATCAGGTTCCAGTCCAGTCCAGTCCAGCAATCCACTTCCATTCCAGTCCAGCAACCTGCTTCCAGTCCAGTCCAGCATTCCAGTTCCAGTTCGGTCCAGCATTCCAGTTCCAGTCCGGTCCAGCAATCTGGTTTTAGTCCTGTCAAGCATTTAGTTTCCAGTCTGGTCTCCGTTGCTTAATCTGACCACCGTCTTGCTATTCTTCATTATTTCAAGGGAAATATATCCCACCAGGTGGACCTAACTAATCCTAGATGATCAGCTATTCTCGAACACTATAAGGTTAGATATCTACTTACGATCCAACAGCCATCATAGGATTGGTGCACCCATACATATGAATCATAGATCATAAAGACAGGCCAAAGGAAAAGAAATGTGTATCTGGGCACTCCAAGGACCATACATTAAAATATATTCCAAATTGTATTGATATACATTAAAAACATATTCAATATCAGTGTGTTTACACATGGAGATCGAGATAATTAGTAACATTTAAAACATGTAGTAGTAGTGAAAATCCAAAATAATAACTGTTAAAACTAGCAGATACAATCTGCTATGACGCACTATCGGTTTCCATAATTATTTGAATACACTGTATTCAATGTGGGATAGAACCATAGAAAGTAGGACTAGGAGTCACTACTATTACTATATTGGTAGCAGGACCCTTATACCGCTCTCCAATGTGCCAAAGTGAGATTAGGATAATCTTTTTGTAATAGCATTATCATCAGATTTTGACTCTACAAAGGCACAACACTATGGGCTAGATTTACTATCAGGCGTGTTTGTAAACCCGCTGACTTTCGGCGGGTTTGGCGGCGGTTTAGCCATCGCCGGATTTACTAAGGCTAAACCCGCCGTCCAAACGACCAGAAAAGATGTTTTCAAACCCGCCTCTGTGTAAAGCGCCATGACGGTTTCAACAATGTTCAACATACAAACAGCCGGATTTACTATTAGGGGGTTTATAAAGCCGCCGGAAAACCGCCATTCAAAAGACCAAAATGAAAGCGCTGCTTGTGAGCGGCGTGATGGTTCAAACAGTGTGCTGTTTGAGGCATTTTGCCAATCAGACCATAAGAGAAAGGCCTATTTCATGTCCAATGACCCATTAGGACTGTGTATAGAAAATGGGCACAGTGTCATGAAATTTCAGGCTACTGTTTTTTGTTTTTTTCCATTATTTTTTCACCCAGTATGATTGCATAGTAAAATCTCATTTCACCTTTCCTTTTCTAGTTGTTTTGTACTTTCCAAAAAACCACTAGAATACTAGGATGGGAATTGTTGCATTACATAGTTAACCCTTATTTTAATGCTAATGCAATCCACATGTGAAAAATGGTTTTTCTGCCTGAAGCAATCACAGACAATCACCGTCTATTGCCCAGCAGTTAATCATGATGCTTACAAAAAGGGCCCCTCATTATTTGGCAGGTGTGGGGTTGTTGGAGAATGGCTTTTGCAGGTAATGTGGTGCATTCTTGCCAGTGTATGTTTGCAGCTTTTTACCTGATGGAGGCAGAAAGGCGCCAGGAGGAGGAGGATGAACAGCAGTTGGCATCTGTTCCGCGGAGCCTGCAAAGACCCCGCACTCCACGTGCATTTCCAGTGCGTTTGAATCTGGAGTCTTTGGCTCATGTGGAGGTAGTACAAATGTTTCGCCTCAATCGTACTAACCTCATGGCACTGTATGAGCAAGTGAAGGATGATTTGGAGCCTACAACCAGCCGCTCTAATGCAGTGTCAGGACTACACAAACTACTGTGAGCAGTTCACTTTTTGGCAACAGGTTCCTTTCAATCTGTGTCCTCCAGAGTGATTGGCATAACGCAGCCGACATTTTCAAGGCATTTTGGACAGGTTTTAGGTGCCCTTAAAAGAGTGTGCCCTAGCTATATCAGCTTCCCCAGCCAGGAGTCACAGTGGCATGAGCTCAAGGGAGCTTTCTATAGGGTCGCAGGTATCCCTAATGTAATGGGTGCAATAGATTGCACTCATATTGCCCTGAGACCACCTCACCACAGGGCAGAGGTTTTTGTTAATCACCATCATTACCACTCCCTGAATGTGCAGGTTGTCTGCGATGCTAACCAGCGTATATTGAGTGTTGTTGCAGGCTATCCTGGGTCATGTCATGATGCCTTTATCCTGAGACAGTCTACCCTTTATGCCAAATTTGAAAGTGGTGAAATGCCGGAGGGATGGCTTTTGGGTATGTACTTTGCATGTTTTATATATCCCTTATCCTTGCTCAAATGGACTCACATATGCTAACTGCTGTACAACATGCTCAAAGTAAATGGTAGCTAACATTTTACTTTTATTGCAGGAGATTCAGGATATGGGTGTCGCTCCTGGCTCATGACTCCTCTGCTGCATCCTCAGACTCCTGCACAGCACCAATACAATGAGGCACACATAACCACTAGAGGTGTCATAGAACGTACGTTTGGACTCTTGAAAACCAGGTTCAGGTGCCTTGATAAATCTGGGGGGGTGCTTATGTATGCACCTGAAAAGGTATCTGAGATTGTCCTGGCTTGCTGTCTGCTGCATAACCTGGCTTTACATCAACTTACCCCACCGATTATTGCAGTAGACAGTGAAGAAGAAGGGGTACGTGTCACATCTGGTGATGTGCAGAGCACAGAGGGCGGAAGGGAGATTAGAGATCGTCTAATTGCAAACTACTTTACGTGTAAGTACATAGTATGAAAAACATTTTTTGCTCCAAAATGTGTTTTATGTGAGTGCAATTTTAGTATTTTATTTTAAATGTTTTGTAAATTGGAACCTTTAAAAACAGGATAGTGTGTACTCCTCATGTGGTAAATATGAACATCCCTGGAATGTGACAGTCAGAGGTCAATGTTTAAGTGAAATTAGTGCATAGTTGTTAAAAAATCAGTATACTCTTGTTTAATGTGCAGAAAAGAAAGACTGACACAATAGAAATTTAACTGCATTTATTCCAGAACACAATAAATAATAACGTATAATGGTTATAGAAACTTGACAAAACATTAATCAATAAGAAACATTGTGCTAGCGATGCCTTTTTGCAGGCATATCGCTATGCTTGGTGCCACTCTCTCCCCTCCCTCGCCCACCCCTGGTGCGAGCACCTCTCCTTGGAGGAGTACTCTGTAGAGATGTGGTAGGCGTACTAGCGGCACTGGTGATGGCTGAAGACATAGGTGCCGGTAAACGGGCTACAATTTCTGAATGTAGTTGCCCTGCCAGCCGGGTCATATTGGCATTCCCCTCACGTACTGTGGAATGTAAGGCCTCCACAGCCCCAGTCATTTGGGCCAGCTGCACATTGGTCTGTTCTAAAGCTGTTGCCAGACGGTTGATTCCAGCAGGGAGTTGACTATTGGAGCGGTGTATCCGCCTCAACTGGGCCGCAATTTGTGACATGTGGCGAGTTTGCCTGTCCATGAACAATGTCTGTTGCTGCTGGAATGCGCCAATAGACAGCGCCATTTCTCTGGCTGGGTCCATACTTTCAGGTGCAGGTTGGTGGTGTGATGGTTCAGCAGGGCCAGGTGAAACTTCCTGGAGGCCAGACACAGGGGCATCCACTGTTACCAGGGTGATGGTCGTTTGATCCTCTGGCTCAGGGGACATTTCCAGGGACTCCGCCTGAGGTGGCTGGTATGAAGAGGGCCCTGTGTATGAAAAATGAGGGTAAGTATATAGTATATAATATGTTTGTATATTGCATTCTGAACACTGGATAGGAAAGAATATTCTTTAGCAACTACAGATTCTTTCACAATGTTTGCATTCCTGATTTCTAGTCCTATGCTACCTGCTTACGGATGCACTTATTATCCTTTTAATACCCATTATCATTTGGACTGTGTAGTACATGCTGGGTTATTTTGACTTAACTGAATGCTATAAAAAGTGGAGATGTTGCCTATAGCAACCAATCAGATTTTAGCTGTCATTTTGTTGAATGCAATAAATAAAGTAAAGGTATATTCTGATGGGTTACTATAGGCAACATATCAGTTTAGTAAAATGTAGCCCTAACTTCTCATTGCAAACAATTTAAAAAAAAATAAAAATTGACAGCAACATTTTCACAGAAAATCAATTAACTCCATTATTTCTCTCCTAAACAGAAATCACGCACCTGCTTGCTCGTCTGTGCCCGAATCTCTCGCTGAAGGTGGAGGTATAGGTCTGGCACTGGGACTGAACTGCGGTCCTGGCGAATCTGGATGTATTAGAAAAAGCATACAATGTATTTCCAGAAAAAAACAATTTCCAAATATACTGTTTATTGCACAAATGTGTTTGCAATTTTTTTTTTTTTTTTTGCTATGAGAAAAAAAAAAACCTTTACAAACTATTAGAGTCAAAAATACACTTTGAAAAACAACCTAAAAAAAAATAACAAATAAGAAAAAACATTTGCAAAGAGATAAGCAGTTTTAAAAAGAAAAAAGCAGTTTTAAAAAGAAAAAAACATTTAAAATACTGTTAGGGTAAAAAAAACAAATAACTCACCAACTACTTGGCCAAAAGAGGGCGAATCTGTGTCCTGCACATTTATGCCCTCTACAATTTCAGCCGGCATTATCTGGCGCAGCTCCTCCTCGTACGTGGTGTACTCCATACGAAGTGGGGGGCCACCACCCATGCGCCTTGTCGACCTCCTTTCCTGGGCCATCTTCTCTTTAAGCCTCCTCTTAATATCAGAGAAGCGCTTGCGGCAGTGTGCCACTGTCCGCTTCAGTGGGCCCACCGCGTTCACGGCCTCACAGACTCTCCCCCACAGTTGGTGACGCCGCCTTAGAGGAGTCCGGGCTGCCAGGTTCCCTAGGATGACCTCGTAGCAGGGAATGATGTTGTGCACCAACACACAATTCTCATCATGTGAGAAGCGCACATTCCTCCCTGTCTTGGTCTTCCTGCCCTGTCCTGTCTCCTCAACCTCTCCCTCTCCCTCCTCTGACCCCTCAACCTCCATCTCCCTCTCCTCAGCCTGTTCTCCCCTCCTATCTCTGGACATTTTTACCCAGAAGACAGAAAAACACAAAACACTGAAGGACTTACAAACACAAAGAACAAACTACACTACCTACAGACACACTCTCCACACAGTCACACACAAGTAACACAGACAAAGGACAAGTCAAATACAAAAAATACAAGACAGAAAATAAATGAGAAAATAAATGTACAAAACAGGAAAAACCACAGGACTACTCACACTTCAATCAGATATCGCTCCACCAATCCACCAAACTCCAACTCTCACCAACTCTCAGCAAACCACTATCCTCCAAACTCCTCTCACAAGACTCCTCTAAACCCTATCAGAGAAAAAAAGTGTCAGGCCAGTGGTTTATATAGGGCTTGTGATGTCAAATCTCCTGAGTTTGAAAATAGCCAATAGTAACAGGCCAGGAGACAGGTGTAATTTTCAAAAAAACCGCCTTTACACAAAAGCGCCGTCATTTAAAGCAAAAGCGCCATGTTCTATTCAAAGCCGCCGGCGGCTTTGAGCATTACATCCCGCCGTTACATCGCCGACGGCTTCAAATTGAAGCTGAAATGCGCCCATTAGTAAATCCGGCTGTTTGCAATGCAAACACGCCGGAAAACCGCCGCGATGCATGGCGGCTTGAAGCCGCCATGCATCACGCCTGATAGTAAATCTAGCCCTATGTGTTATTCCGTCAAGTATAACCATACTACTGCAAACAGCTATAATCAGTATGAGGGACCCTATTACAGCCAAAAATTCCCACAACTCTGGTAAGTATACAGGGCGTTCTCCATGTGCCTTCCTTAACCTCCCCCTTTATTACTGACAATACTCGTGTTTAACAGCTTATCCGGGATTAGTAATTTATATGATTAATATACACTGAAATTACTGTGGGAAGAAAGCACCATCAAGAGTGTTAAGGACCTAAGTGTTCGAATGAACTGATGAATGTCCTGATAGAACATGATAATTGGCTACTAAACACATACTGCACTCAGAGCACTCCGGTTTAATATAACCGAGAGATAAATTGTTTAAAATATAACTTATTAGTGAATATTAAAACATCAAAACATCAATATATTTGAGCCTGACAAATACTAGTCAATATTATCAATGAGAGCAACATTTTTGGTTATTTATAACTAGCCCCCCTCCGGGTCAAGTTTTAAGCACACAATTTGTCATTCTCTTTTCACCAACCTATCATTTTTATAATTCGCCTCTCTCTACTGTTCATTGAATTGATGTTTTAATATTCACTAATAAAAGTTATATTTTAAACAATTTATCTCTCGGTTATCTTAAACAGGAGAGCTCTAAGTGCAGTACTTCCTCCTCTTTCTGTTCCTAAGATTATTTACTATGCACGTAGCACCCCCTCCTATTTAAGTTTCTACATATAGGGCTTAGGAGGATGGTTTATAGCTCTGTGCGGGATCATCTCCTGTTTCTTTGTACTAAACACATACTCCCAAAAGATTACAACACTAGGAGAAAAGCTTAAATAGTTTAGGTCAGTTCCAGAAATCATATGAGAAGCTTAAGCAGGAACTAGATCAATTTCGAGGAGGTGATTATTGAGAAAAAACAGGGAAAATTTTCAAGGGACAAGAATGATTATTCTAATAACAGAGTGTTTAGATGGAATACCCAGAAGATCAAAAGATCTACAGCAGGTTACAGCACATCAGAAATAGAATCATCTGAAAATAAGACCTCTGTTTACTCTCCAAAAACCAGAGAGGAAGGAACAACAGTGCAGGTTTTTTTTAAGCTCCAGCCTGCGAAGAAGAGAAGGTGGAGGGGGTTTAAACTAGGGATGTGCACCGGCGACTTTTGAGGTCTCGTGTTTTGTGTTTTGGATCCGGATTTTCGTTATTTTTGAGGTTCGGATTTGTCTCGCAAAACACTTGACGAAAGGTCTCGGTTCGGATTTAAGGTATTGGATTCGGATTTTTTTTGAAAAAAACATAAAAAGTTTAAAAATCAAGTTTTTGGGCTTATTTTCACTCCTAGGCTATTATTAACCTCAATAACATTCAATAACAAGCATTTCCACTAATTTACAGTGTATTCTGAACACCTCACAATATAGTTATTAGTCCAAAACGTTGCAACAAGGTATCTTTCTGGACTGCGTAGAGGAGTGGGTCACCACAATATATATTAAAAACCCTGAACTTTTATGAATCGCACCAATAAATGTACCTGGACTGCGTAGAGGAGTGGGTCACCACAATATATATTAAAAACCCTGAACTTTTATGAATCGCACCAATAATTGTACCTGGACTGCGTAGAGGAGTGGGTCACCACAATATCTTAAAAACCCTGAACTTTTATGATTCGCACCAATAATTGTACCTGCACTGCGTAGAGGAGTGGGTCACCACAATATCTTAAAAACCCTGAACTTTTATGATTCGCACCAATAATTGTACCTGGACTGCGTAGAGGAGTGGGTCACCACAATATCTTAAAAACCCTGAACTTTTATGATTCGCACCAATAATTGTACCTGCACTGCGTAGAGGAGTGGGTCACCACAATATCTTAAAAACCCTGAACTTTTATGATTCGCACCAATAATTGTACCTGGACTGCGTAGAGGAGTGGGTCACCACAATATCTTAAAAACCCTGAACTTTTATGATTCGCACCAATAATTGTACCTGGACTGCGTAGAGGAGTGGGTCACCACAATATATTAAAAACCCTGAACTTTTATGATTCGCACCAATAATTGTACCTGGACTGCGTAGAGGAGTGGGTCACCACAATATCTTAAAAACCCTGAACTTTTATGATTCGCACCAATAATTGTACCTGGACTGCGTAGAGGAGTGGGTCACCACAATATATTAAAAACCCTGAACTTTTATGATTCGCACCAATAATTGTACCTGGACTGCGTAGAGGAGTGGGTCACCACAATATCTTAAAAACCCTGAACTTTTATGATTCGCACCAATAATTGTACCTGGACTGCGTAGAGGAGTGGGCACTGGGCACCACAATAAAATATATAAAAAACCTTCAACAGATCTGCATTACACTACACATACGGCTGCTCCTCCATCCTCTCCATCATATACATGTTGGAGTTTTAGCGTGTGACAACCTCTTGTTTTTGATAATGTCAGTGCATTTTGAATATTTTTCAATTTGCCCCACACCACTGAATGTACTTTATCTATGATACGCAATACGCATCTATCTATCTTGACTGCGTAGTGTGGTGGCCCCGGTACACAATTTGGTACCGAGGCCACAATATAATTAAAAAACCCTCCACGTGTCTGAATTCCACCAAACAAGTATCTGGACTGCATAGTGGGGTGGCCCCGGTACCCAATTTGATACCAGGGCCACATTACCTCCTCCAAACATGGTACAGACAATTCGTCATTGAGATCCCAGACAGACAGGGTCGAAGTGTTATTGTTTGACTTTGTAAACCCAAAAAAATGTCCCTGTTGCACATAGTCGTGCAATGAAGACTGACTTTTTCATTTAAAGGCACGATCTTTCAAGTGTAGTGTTTGTAAGTCTAAGTCATATTATACTTTTGGTAAAATTGGTTTATTTTGTTCCTCTTTATGGTAATTAATTAGTAATAGAATTAAAGTATGAAATAGAATTAAAGTATGAAATAGAATTAAAGTATGAAATAGAGTGGTATAGAGTTGTAGTGTGGTATAGATAGTGTGGTCCACACAATATAATAATAAAACCCTCAACTGGTCTGAATTCCACCAAACAAGTATCTGGACTGCGTAGTGGGGTGGCCCCGGTACCCAATTTGATACCGGGGCCACAATACCTCCTCCAAACATGGTACAGACAATTCGTCATTGAGATCCCAGACAGACAGGGTCAAAGTGTTATTGTTAGACTTTGTAAACCCAAAAAAATGTCCCTGTTGCACATAGTCGTGCAATGGACAGTTACTTTTTTATTGAAAGACTCAAGCTTTCAAGTGTAGTGTTTATAAAATATAAACAACAATACAGTAGTTTTAGAGCACGTCAATACCTCTTGTTTTAAATTATGACACGGCATTTTACTTTTGGTTTAATTTCTTGTATTTTTTTAAATTTGGTTTTACTTTTTGAACATGGCAAACGACTGTTGATTGGTCATATAATGCCAAAAAAAAAGGTCCAAGATGGAATTGTCCTTGGGCCCACACCCACCGTTATGTTGTTGAAATAGGACATGCACACTTTAACAAACCAATCATTTCAGCGACAGGGCCTACCAAACAACTTTGGCTGAAATGATTGGTTTGTTTGGGCCCCCACATCAAAAAAGCTATTCATCTCTCCCTGTACAGACTAAACAGGCTCTACTGAGGCAAGATGTCGTCCTCATCCTCAACCTCTGATTCCTCTCCCCCTACAGTGTGTACTTCCTCCTCATCACACATTATCAATTCGTCCCCGCTGGACTCCACAACCACAGGTCCCTCTGTACTATCTGGAGGGCAGTGCTGTACTTCATTGAGGAATTGATTATTCATTTTTATAAACATCATTTTTTCAACGTTATGAGGAAGCAACCTCCTTCGCCGCTCACTGACCAGGTTCCCCGCTGCACTAAAAACTCTTTCCGAGTACACACTGGAGGGGGGACAACTCAGGTAAAATAGAGCCAGTTTGTACAGGGGCTTCCAAACTGCCTTTTTTTCCTGCCAGTAACAATATGGACTGTCTGACATGTCTACTTGGATGGTGTCAGCAAAGTAATCATCCACAATTTTTTCTATTGTGACAGCATCCAATGCAGCGACAGTAGACATGTCTGCAATGGTTGGCAGGTCCTTCAGTCCGGACCAGATGTTATCAGCATCCCCGCCAGCGCCTCTTTTGGGAAAACTGAGCTTTTTCCTCGCAGCCATAGATGTGGAAGAAAATGAGGGTGGAGCTGTTGGCATGTCACGGTCCTCTTCAGAGGACAATCTCCTGACCAGCAGGTCTTTGCACCGCTGTAGACTTGTGTCCGCCGGAAACAGAGACACAACATACGCTTTAAACCGAGGATCGAGCACGGTGGCCAGAATGTATTCCTCTGACTTTAAAAGAGTGACCACCCTCGGATCCTGGCAAAGCGTACGAAGGGCTACATCCACAAGAGCTACATGCTTGGTGTAATCGCAATGGCTTACCAGCTCCTCCCTCACTTTCTCCAGCTGCTTCTGCAACAGCCTGATCAGGGGAATGACCTGACTCAAGCTGGCAGTGTCGGAACTGACTTCTCGTGTGGCAAGTTCAAATGGCTGCAGAACCTTGCACAACACGGAAATCAGTCTCCACTGCGCTTGACTGAGGCGCATCCCCACTCCTTTGCCTATGTCGTAGGTGGCTGTGTAGGCCTGAATGGCCTTTTGCTGCTCCTCCATCCTCTGCAGCATATAGAGGGTGGAGTTCCAGCGCGTCACAACCTCTTGTTTGAGGTGATGGCAGGGCAGGTTCATGCTTTTTTGATGTGCCTCTAGTCTGCGGTAGGCACTGGCTGAATGCCGAAAGTGTCCAGCAATTTTGCGCGCCACCGCAAGCATCTCCTGCACACCCCTGTCACTCTTGAGGTAATGCTGCACCACCAAATTAATGGTGTGGGCAAAACATGGGACGTGCTGGAAATTGCCCATATTTAATGCCCGCACAATGTTACTGGCATTGTCTGACACCACAAATCCCCATGAGAGTCTAAGTGGGGTAAGCCACTGGGAGATAATTTCCCTCATTTTCTCTAATATGTTGTCAGCGTTGTGCCTCTTATTAAAGCCTGTAATACACAATGTTGCCTGCCTTTGCACGAGCCGCAAATTTTGTAGTTGCTGCTACTGATGCAG
Source organism: Mixophyes australis (assembly GCA_036250195.1). Lineage (NCBI taxonomy): Eukaryota > Metazoa > Chordata > Amphibia > Anura > Limnodynastidae > Mixophyes > Mixophyes australis. The sequence goes on from JAVHZZ010000004.1 coordinate 154,023,522, forward strand.
CTGTTGCTGTTGCTGCGGAAGGGGATGCATCTACCCAGTGGGCTGTCACAGTCATATAGTCCTTCGTTTGCCCAGAACCACTTGTCCACATGTCCGTGGTTAAGTGGACAGTGAGTACAACCGCATTTTTTAGAGCACTGAGGACACTTGATCGTACTTCTCTGTACATTTTTGGTATCGCCTGCCTAGTGAAGTGGAATCTCGACGGGATTTGGTACCGGGGACACAATACCTCCATCAACCCTCTAAATCCCACTCCACTGATGGCGGACACTGGGCGCACGTCTAACACCAACATTGCAGTTACAGCCGCAGTTATACGCTTTGCAATAGGGTGACTACTATCGTATTTTGTGGTCATGGCAAACGACTGTTGGACGGTCAATTGTTTTGTGAAAGTCTTAGCGGTCTTACGACTTCCCCTCTGGGAAGATGACCGACTAACAGCAGCAACAGCAGCAGTGGCAGTAGTAGGCGTACCGCTGCAGGATTCCTCGGATGAATCCCGTATTGAGGAGGACTCAGTCTGGCTGCTGACTTGGGCTGCAGGACTGAATCTGATGGAGATTGTGGAGGAAGTTGACGAGGAGGGTGTTGCTGGTGTGTATCCAACTGGACCACGGGATTTAGGTGTCCCTGTACCGATGAGGGTCCTAGCCCCAGTTCCTGAACTAACCACTGAACTATGAAGGTTATTCAGGTGACGTATAAGGGAGGATGTTCCTAGGTGGGCAAGATCCTTACCCCTGCTTATTTGAGCTTTACATAAGCTACATATGGCCATACATTGGTTGTCTGGATTTGGATAAAAATAACTCCAGACAGAAGAGGTGCATTTTTTGGTCTTCTGACCAGGCATGACGATGGGCTTTTTCATCCCATGGACATCAGCTGTTTCCCCCCCTGGTGCCTCATTTACAATAACCACATCACCATCCTCATCATCAAGTTCCTCCACAGCGCCAGCTACATCATCAATAGCCTCCTCCCGAGCCACCTCTTCCCGTACAGTGATGGGAAGGTCAGGCTTGACAACCACCAACACCCTTGGACTCGCCTTGGGGATTTGTGATAATTTCTCTTTAGAAGGCAGAGTTGTTTGCTGTTTTGTTGCTGACAGCATAACTCTCTTCAATTTTTTGTAGGGGGGGGGAGGAGGAGGGCTAAGATCCGTGGGTGAAGCTGAACCACTAGTCATGAACACGGACCAGGGCCTAAGCCGTTCCTTGCCACTCCGTGTCGTAAATGGCATATTGGCAACTTTACGTTTCTCCTCAGATGATTTAAAGTTTCTCTTTTTGCTACTTTTTCTTAACTTGGGCTTTTTGGATTTTACATGCCCGGTACTACGAGATTGGGCATCGGGCTTGGAAGACGACGTTGATGGCATTTCATCGACTATGTCATGACTAGTGGCAGCAGCTTCAGCATTAGGAGGAAGTGGGTCTTGATCTTTCCCTACTTTATCCTCCAAATTTTTGGTCTCCATTATATGTAGCACAAGATACTGCAGAATGTGTGAACTTGGTAATATTGCAGTACCAATGGACTTATACTGCTGGATTGGTTTTGCAAATTTGGTTATAATTATTATATATTTTTTTTTTTTTACATTTTTTATTTTTTTTTACTTTTTTTTTATTTTTAAAAAACTTGGGAATAGTGGGGAAATAACTATGCCCTTAGAAGCACAGAGCACAGGACACAGCACCACTGGACTGAACAGGACACGGCACAGGACCCAGCAGCACTACGGAACTCAGCAGGACAGAGCACAGGACACAGCACCACTGGACTGATACTGCAGAATGTGTGAACTTGGTAATATTGCAGTACCAATGGACTTATACTGCTGGATTGGTTTTGCAAATTTGGTTATAATTATTATATATATATTTTTTTTTTTTAAATTTTTATTTTTTTTTACTTTTTTTTTATTTTTTAAAAACTTGGGAATAATGGGGAAATAACTATGCCCTTAGAAGCACAGAGCACAGGACACAGCACCACTGGACTGAACAGGACACGGCACAGGACCCAGCAGCACTACGGAACTCAGCAGGACAGAGCACAGGACACAGCACCACTGGACTGATACTGCAGAATGTGTAAACTTTGTAATATTGCAGTACCAATGGGCTTATACTGCAGGATTGGTTGTGCAAATTTTGTGGTAATTAAAAAAAATTAAAGTAGTTTTTGGTATTTTTTAAAAAAACTTTTTTTTATTTTTTTAAACACAGGGGAATATTGGGGAAATAACTATGCCCTTAGAAGCACAGAGCACAGGACACAGCACCACTGGACTGATACTGCAGAACACAGCACAGCACAGCACAGCACAGCACAGCACAGCACAGCACAGCACAGCACAGAACTAAACAGCACAGAACTAAACAGCACAGAACTAAACAGCACAGAACTAAACAGCACAGAACTAAACAGCACAGAACTAAACAGCACAGAGGACCACCTAACACACCCTCCCTCTACCCTGATCAATGCCCGAGTGAAGATGGCGGCGACTAGCGGGGAATTTATAGGATCCGAGTATCGCGAGATCCGACAACGGGATTATGAGTCAGAGCCTCAGTTTCACTTTTGAATTTGGCGCCAATACCCGGATCTGTCTCGGATCCGACTCGGATCCGCAACGTTCGGGTGGGCTCGGATTTCATAAATCCGAGTGCGCTCATCCCTAGTTTAAACCCAAACCGATACGAAAGGGAGGATACAAGAATAAGAAAAAGAAAATCTACGGAGGAACAGGAACCCCCGATACAACAACATCCTTTGCTACGAATGCCTTCACTTTACAGGAGGGGTAAATTTAAAATGTGTAGACAGATTTAGAAAGGGGCAGGGTGGAAGCTAAACTGACTTGCAGTGTAAAATAGGGTTGACTAGGGTTTGTGTGCTACATGCAAAAACAGGCAATATTTTGGCTGCATGTAAAATAACAAAATTGCATTTGCAGTCCTTGTATTAGAACATGGTTAAATAAAAGAAAAGAATACAGACTTCAGCTGCTGCTCAAATACAGTAAATAAAAGACTAGCAAAAAAATAAAAATTTTAGGTGAACATATTTTAAAATTATTTCATAGATTTTGCAAAAGTATATTTACAAAGTAGCGAGTCCTTTGGGTGGCTGATAGGAAAAGTTTGCTTATTGCTTTGTCTAAAGTGGCAGAAAGTAATTAATATAAGCCACAGAAGCAAATGATGGAGTTAAGGTTTCATCTGTCTGAAAATGTCTCTTGTTATTAAGATGTAAACAGTTCTAGAGTGTATCCAATAATAGACTCCATTTAGAATGACAGCCTGTCGTCATTAGAGAGCTATTATTTGTAGAGCTGAGATAAAAGCACATTAACAAAAGGTATTTCTTTGTCAAGTATTAATGATGTGAAAGTATATGAACAGATTGCAGATAAATATGCTGCCATCGCTGTTTACCGCACAGGTCCAAATAGCAAGTTTGTGACCCTTTAGCTTACAGTTTGTAAAATCAATATACCCATGTAAGAGTATAAATAGATGTCCATTACCCTGTGTAGTAGATACAATATATTCTTGCATTATTCAAGGAATAAAAAACACATCTTTCATGTATCTGAAAGATACTAAGGGTGAGCTATGGAACATAAATGCATTTCATAATTTTGTCTCTTATATCTGCTTTTGAGAAGTTCCAAAGCTAAGAAGACCATTTTCAAGTTTGTGGTTGAAGATGGTAATCATCATCATTTATTTATATAACACAACTAATTTTGCAGTGCTGTACAGAGAACTCACATCGGTCTAAATTTCCAAACATACATGCACACTAGGATCAATTTAATAGTAGCCAATTAACCTACTAGTATGTATTCGGAGTGTTGTAGGAAACCAGAGCACCTGGAGGAAACCCACACAAACACAGGTAGAACATGCAAACTCCACACAGATAAGGCGGTGGTCAGGAATCAAACTCATGACCCCAGTGCTGTGAAGCAGGAGTGATAACCACTAAGCCACCTTCCTGCTCAAAATAAAAATGTTATTGTACTTCCTACAATAACTTTTGAGCCACACTTTAATTAGAAATCAATAAAAACAAGACGCAATCCTTCATATTAATGGAATGGGAATAAAAAAATTAAGAAAGTGCTGCCAGGACATTTAAGACCACTGTGCATGTGAAAACAAAAGATAGTCCGGTATTTCATACAATAACTTTGAAACACACTTTAATTAGAATTCAGTGTAACCAAGGTGCAATGCTTTAAATTAATGAAATGTGTTCAAGTGAATAGAATAATTTGAGAAAGTGCTGACTGGACAATTAAGAATACTGTGTATGTGACAACAAAAGATAGTCCAGTGCTCTAAAACAAACAATATATAAATTATTATATGTTAGCATATTGTGGCAAAGAGGCCTATTTGCCATTCCTCTACTGCACAGGAAAAGGTGAGATATCAGGAAGTCTGCAGGGAAAAGCTGCATACTGGGTTAAGCTTTTACAGACCAAGAACCCTGAGTTTAATACACACATGTGGAGAATGGGGTAATTAGATCAAAGGGAGGAGCTTTGTGCATTTAAGCCTCTCTTATCAGTTGTAAGATGTGACTGATGCTGAATGAGTCAGGCAGTGGATAGAGAGCTGGACTGTGATAGTTAGCAATAGGGTTACTTGGAGGTGTAGGCAGCTTAGTATTGCTTACTGGTGTCAACCTGCTGTTATTGTGAAGTGAACAATAAAGCACCGTTTGATTTCAAGCAAGAAGTTGTTGGTACCTGATGTCTGCGGGTGCCAGTGTCACAAGGTGTCAGAAGTTCTACAAGTGGTGTTATTGTGGAATTTGAAAGGACAGCCAAAACATAGCTGTCCACCCAGCAAACAAGATGCAATGGTGGTTAGTGAAATGTAATGAATATCACTATCACATACCAAACTGTTTATAAAGCTGTCAGTTATAGTTGGGAGGTTGCTGTATTGCAGAGAAAGCTAATATTTTCTCTGTGGAAAGACAGAAAGGAGGAAAATTACTGTGAATTGTTCAGCACCTGTTTTTTTTCCAAAGAAAGCAAACGTTTTAAAAAAATGCTGAGCATTGCAGTGCTACACCTTATTTTTTCTCTGAGCTGTGAGTTGGGTGTGGTCCAGAACATTTTTGCTATTTGCCTGTGTGGAAAGTTAAAGCACCTGTTTGTTTTCAAAGAAAGCAAAAGTTTTAAACATTACTGGGCATTGTAATGCCACAACTTGGTTATTTACTAAGTTGTGAGTTGGGTGTGGTTCCTAAAAACCCTGTGCATAGAAGTTTTGCTTATTGCCTGTCGAAAGTACTGGATGAAAGTAAAGATCAAGTTTGTGGTTTAAAGGCTTCAATAACACAAAAAGAAGTTGTTGCCAGTACAAATTGTCTTTATTCCAGCTAAGACAGCCAAGAAAAATAATTAAAATATGTCAAAAAGAAAGTATACAAACATTTGTCTAAAATTCAGCCCTAGCAGGAAAATTTGGAAAACCTGCATGGGAGTCTGCAGAGTGGAAGTAAAGTTGTAAAATATCATGCTCTTTGCACAAGCCTGGTGTTCCCTGGGTTAGATTTTATGGCTAGGGAAGAGTATGATTGCTTGGTGAAAACTTTTATAGAAGATTATGTGGGCATGGTTGAGTTTGATCACATGGAGAAAACTTTTAGAGAAGAAATCTACTGGCTTGAAAAATAGCTGTAGAGCTCAAATCAACAGTTATGAGTTAAAAAAAATATACGGTGAAAGAGAAAAACCAGTAGAGACTGCTAAAGAAACTGCAGGGAAATTGCAGCAGGGAGAGCAAGAAAATGTGGTCTTTGAATCCATGAAAGAAGTTGAAAGACTCGCAGAAATTGTATGAAGGAAGAAAAAAAACAGTGGGAGCTCTGAAAAAGATAGTAGAGAAATACCAAGAAATTTCTGTTTTAAAACAAAAGGTTGTCATGATTCAGCAAGAAGTACACACATCAAGACAGTCTGTAAAGGAACTTGTGGAATGTAAATTAGAGAGGCTGCATCTGGTTGCAGAGCATGAAAAGCTTGAACGAATGCTCCATGAAGAAAAGACTCCTTCTGATAAGCATGTGACAAAGCTGTGGCCTTGGCAAGATTTGCATGAAAGCCATTTCCATTTTAAATTTGCCCTGCAAAGTCACCAAATATCTGCGACTTGCAGAATCCGCTGCTTAATACATTTACCCCCAAAGATGAGAGTGTCCAGTTGTGTAAACCTGAAGTCCCAGTCCCCAAGGAGATGCCCCACAGCACTGTTCAGTCTGAGGTGTCACCCAGCATTGTTGAGCCCAAGGTGTCTCCTAGTGCTGTCTGGTCAGTTTAGCCTCATAGCACTGTTTGGTCAGAGACATTTTATAGTGCTACTAATAGATGAGGTCCAGCTGTAAAAGTGTCTGACCTGAGGTGTTTCAAGTGCGGAGAGCTTGGACATCTTAAAGCCAAGTGTGCTAGGGCTGTTCATTTAGCCAATTTGGGCCTGTCTTTCTAGATTTCTGTGTTCAAGTGTTTCACAACCAGAGAACTCACTTTAGCTAAAGAGAATGTGTGAGTGGAGAAAAAGGTTGTCCAGGCAGTCGTGGACTCTGAAAATAAAGTTACACTGGTCGCCAGCTCTGTCCTGGTTGGTGTCAAGGACTCGCGGTTGCCCAGAGTTAAAGTTTGCTGCATATTTGGGGTAATCAAGATATTAAAAATGACTCTTTTGACCATTAGATACAAAGGCCAAATCATGGAGGTATGGCTGCCATAATGCCTATGCTACCATATCTGCTTATTCTGGGACAAGATATCTCACTGTGTAAAGAGGTCCACTGTGAGTGGATTCAGTCTCATAATTTAGGCAAGCCTAGACAGACAAAATCAGAGTTGGCTAGTAGGTCAGGGACAGGTGAGGTCCCAAAGGAATCTGCAGGGGGAAGCTGCATTCAGGGTTAAGCTCTTACAGACGAAGAACCCTAGGTTATGTGAAGAATATGGTCTAATTAGGGAATTAGACGAAAGGGAAGAGCTTTGTGTAATTAAGCCTGTCTTTTCAGTTGTAAGATGTGACTGATGCTGAATCAATCAGGCAGTGGATAGAGAGCTGGACTGATAGCATTAGGGTCACTAGGAGGTGTAGGCAACTTGGTATTGCATACTGGTGTCATTCTGACAATAATGTATGCTGTTGTTGTGATGTGAACAATGAAGCACATAGGACACAAACCAGAAGTTGTTGGTATCGGATGTCTGTGGGGAGTCTGTAGAACTGTCAGTTGGATAGTTGTAACCTCATTATTCGCTTTAACTACCTGTTTATAGAGCTTGGAACAAATGACTTTGCAGTGTTTTTAATGAGCTAACACAACACACCTACATTAAAGATTGAGTACTGTGTTTGTTTTTGAGTTAAACTGAGTGCATGTGGATGCAAAGAAATCTATTTCACTAGCATAAAAAAATATGCATCTTAATAAATAATGATGTCACTTTCAATCCTCACATTACGTTTGCTGTTTTTATCTGCTATTTTAAGGTGTAACCTGTAGAATGTATTAGGCTTTCTAAATAACATTCTACAGCTGGTGCCTCCTTAAAATAGCAGATAAAAAAAGCAAACGTAATGTGAGGATTGAAAGGGACGTCATCCTTACCTGCAGGCTTCTTCATTCGTCACCACGGTTTCCGGTCAGTCTTTAAAGCTGTCACTATTACCAGTGTGCCGGATAATACACCTTCGGTGTATTCCTGTCGGCGTATCCAGTATCGGAGACATGGGCATCATTTTCATAACAAGCACCTGTTTGAAATAAAGTGAAAGTGATTCCAAACAAATAGAACAAAACACAGATAAAGGGAAAAAACACCTAAGTATCCAAGTAGTCTTATTATTATTATTATTATTATTATATAATGCATAAATGATTTTTCATAGCGAATTATGTAAACTCTGCACCTAACTCTGCACCTGGCGGAGTGGAGCTGTGACATCACTGTAGTGAGGCACAAATTTTGAAAGGTATTTTGTCATACCTAGAAATCGCTGCAAATTCAGCTTGTCTGTGGGGCATTTGCTGGATGGCCCGTGTCTTGACTGGATCTGGATTGACACCCTCTGAGGTTAGAAGGTGGCCAACAAGTGTCATTTCAGTAAATCAACCGCATGTTGATTTCACAAATTCTCTGGAGAACTTTGCGGAGACACATGTGATGTTCCTCCATGGTGCAACCCCACAGGAGGATGTCATCAATGATTAATTTCACAAGGGAAATCCCTCAAAGAGGTGTTCCATGCTGCGGTGGAACACTTCACTGCCAGTACAGATGCCATAGGGCATTCGGAGAAATACATGTCTGCCCAGAGGTGTTATAAATGTAATGAGTAAGAATGACTCCTTGTCCAATGTGATCTTCCAGAACCCAGCACTTGACATCGAGAGTGGTGAATATCTTTGTATTTGGCATATCGGCAATGACTTGCTCCACGGTTCTGAAGGGGTGATGCAGTGTCATCAGAGCTTTATTCAGATGCAATGCAGATGCATACTGAACCATCCTTTTTAACTCCAGCAACCATGGCCGACACCCACTGGGTGGCTTCTTATTTCCCCTATCACCTCATCTTTCATGCCCAAAGGCACCGTTCTGGGAGCACACACTGTAGGAGGAACAGTCTCATCAAGACGTATGTGATATATGACAGGGAATTACCCAATGGTCTCACAATTGAACAGATCAGCTAAGCCTCTTAATTCTGGAATATCCTGTTACAGCACATGCACGTCAGCACTTAACGTTATTAACCCCAGTTTTATATTGTCCGGCAGACCTAGCAAAGTTTTGACATTACTATCCACAATATGAAACTGCAGCGGAACATCTGTGAACTGAAATGTGGCCATACCCATAGTCTTGATTATCTGGCCACTGTAAGCAGTTAGAGTCACTGTGTGAAAACAGTCAATAGGTGTCTTAGGGTTTGTGGCTGGAGGAGTTCACGTGACATGACATTGCATTTGACACCAGTGTAAATTTTAATTTTGATGGCATTATTTGTCTCCTTATCAACTATGGTAGTAAATATTTCACCCTTTTCAGCCCTGTGGTCAACACTCTCACAGTGAAGACCGGTGTCAGGATTGTTTTCTGGCGGTGTATCTACTGTATGAACTCTGTGCGGAGTGCTGCTGGAACGTGTTGTCTGTCATCAGATTTGGGTTAGATCTGCACCAGCGAGCAAAGTGATTTTGTTTACCACAGTGTAACGGATTAACTGGATTCTGGACTATTCTTGATTAGCGCTGGCTTACCTGAGGTGCGGAGTTTAACGAACTCCCCGGTGTTCACCAAGAACCGTTGCAAGGCGGGATGGGCTTAGATGCCGGGAGACACATATCGCGGCCCTCAGGCTCGCCTCAAGAAGTAGTGTAGCGGCTGGAGCAGCTCGGTACATGGTTGGTAGCAGCAATATGATGGAGGCAAAGAGACGTCAGACAATCCGGGTCAGGGGCACAGGCAATCAGAGTGGTCAGCAAGCCGGGTCGGTACACAGGTATGGCAGATATAGCGAGTAGAGAGAGGAATGTCAGACAATCCGGGTCAGGGGCACAGACAATCAGAGAGGTCAGCAAGCCGGGTCGGTACACAGGTATAGGAGATCCAGAAAGGTCAGCAAGCAGGGACTGGTACACAGGAGGTCAATACACTAGGAGCAGGCACAAGGAGGAACAGGGGAGCAGGAGCCAGGAACAGGTAAGTTGCTCTGACACTTACTAAGTGTCAGAGCGAGTTTTATATAGAGAACCCTGTTAGAATTCCCCGCCCAGATTTAGCGATCATGTGACCACCAAACCCGGAAGTGCGGCTTCCGGGTCCGACGGAGCAGCGAGGGAACGTGGAGGGGTAAGTATTCGTTACACACAGGCATTGCAGCGTTTATTGAAAACAGGACATTTGTGGTGTTCTTTGGAATGGCGACTGCCGCAATTCACACAGCGTGTTTGTTGCTGCTCGTGTTGCCGGAGGTTACATATATCAGACTCTTTTTTTTCAACTCGATTGCACTTTTACGGGACTGCTCATGTAACATGCATATGTGCATAGCAGTGTCCAGTGCCAGTGCCTTCTCCCAAAGGAGATGCGTACAAGTGACATTGTCATAAGTCCCACACACAATGCTGTCCCTGATAAGCTCACTGATAAGTCAGCATATTCACATTTCTTTTTCACTGGTAAGCATATCTCATCAAATTGTATTATTAGTGTGTCTGGATCCTCCTGATCCTCCTTCTCTGAATAGACAAATGTGTCAACTTTATCTACAGCTTCAACACCATCTAAATTTAGCAGGGTGTATGCCTGTACCTTTTTTGATTTGTCTTAGAGTCCAGCACAGCAGTATACACGCCATTCCTTATTGAATTTGAGCCATGCGTCCACGATGGTGTCGTCAAAAACAAGTGGATCTATGTGTTGGAGACCTTGTGCCATCACAGCCAATCTTCTGACACCATAAAGAACTGTCTGAATTCAAATCAAAAGCAGAGGCTGGAGAAATGTGAGAAAATGTCTTTACTGTGTGGTATATACTGAGAACTGAAGATGGCTGCCAGGTATTTCCTGTCAGCCAGCACTTCCTGAATGGCAAGTGGACGGCAGTGATTACACTTCCACCAAAAACACATAGCATACATCTACAGTGTCACAAGGTGTTAGAACATATATAAGTAGGAGAATATTGTGCTTATCCCAATATACAGTAGCTATATTGGGATAGGCTTACCTGCCAACTTCAAGGAATCCCCTGTAGGTGAGTCCCTAGCCTTTGTAACAAGCACACTCAGGATGTCACAGTTATAATCTTCCTGAGTCTCCATTTTTAAAGTAAGCAACACATTAATTTGAACAAATGTTTTTCTAAAATAATGCTAGATCAATCCTCCTTTATAAATAAGTGATGAGAGACATCACCACTGTCTTTATTTCCTGTGTCTCTTTTGAACATTTTAAGGTTTGTCTGGTTATATATGTGTTTTCTCACAATAGAAAGTGCATCTGGATGTTGGATAAAGCATGCTATAGAAAATATTGGCAGACGGGTGATGTTTCAGCATCACATTGGTTTTTGGGCTAGTTTTTGGGCTAGCTATTAGACTTGAAACACTCTCTTAAATGCACAATCATCATCTTTTTGACTTTCAGTGTTTTTAAAACTTTGAGGAATACACTTAGCATCTTAGGTCACATACATTGGACAATGTAGACTTATCCTTCTACTAAGTCAAGGGAGGACTCTTCTCCCATATCTTATGCCATAGCCCAACATCTTGGCCTTCACATCCATGAACTTCCCTTTAAGAAGGGGTGCATTTATGTAAAAATGAGCATGTGTTGCAGGCCCGCCCTTTACCACTTGCATAAATAACCCTTATGAAGCAATTTGCTTAGCTGTGAATGTTTGTGCAAATTGTTTGTTAACTTGCATGATTCAATCCACATATTTGTCATGATTTTACATGGATTCATGGGCTAAAAGCATCATAGTTGTGACCAATTTTCTTTCCAATAAGATATATCGGTATAGGTAACTGTGAGAAGTCAAATTAAATTGTTAAGCACCATTTAAAAATGACACTTTTAACTGCAATAAACATAATGACAAATAAGAACCTACAACTATCTATTCTTTGTTCTCTCAAATAGTTGTTAAAGTAACCCCCAAAATATTGTAATGTTCATCACAAAATTAGCTGTCTCTGTACAATAATTTGAATTAAATTCGTATTAATCCAAAACCCAGATTATTGTAATTCTCTTTATAAATATTCTGACTTGAAAAGTAATTCTCTACTGTTTATTTTTTTTTGGTGGGGAGGGGTACATTTGTGGGCTGACCTGTAGCATACACCAGGATTTAGTCTAATAACAGATGTTATGCACGATATGTATGGAAGCAAAGCATTTAATCAAACTATGTGATACATTTAGGGCCACCATCTGGGAAGTATTGTTGTACCACTGTATGGGGCCTGAAATTACAAGGGAGTCTACCGGGACCTGCAGCTCAAGTCCCAGGGTTTCCTCTTGCAGGGGTAGGGCTGTTTCAAATGCGGCACCGGTCACCAAACTACCCTTGGTGATTGGGGCCAAGATCATGGCCCCTAAAATCTGACTGTGACAGCCCTGTGACTACATCGGGGTATGTCTGCGATGCTGTCAGTGGAGGGAGCCTGGAGGAGCCTTCTGAGGAAGAAGCTGAGAGTAGAAAAGAAGTCCTATGGCAAGTGAATTAACGTAGTGGTGGTATAGAGAACAGGGAAGGTAGGTGGAGAGAACAGGGATGGAGACAACAAATCTGTTATGAGCCCAGTAATACCAGAATTCCTTAAATACAGAATATGTACCAGGGCCGTCTTTCCCATTGGGCACAATGGGCAGGTGCGCGGGGGCCCTGCAGCCCAGGGGGGCCTGTCAGAGGCAGCGCAAAAAAAAAAAACCTGAAAAAAAAAAGAACAAAAAAAGAAGAAAATACTTACCTTGCGGTCAGCTGGCAATCCGGCTCCCTCCATGGTCTCCTCCTCCGTGCGGCGCTCGCAGTGTATGTCGGGCGTGACGTCATCACGCCCGCCCGACATCCATTGTGGAGCGCGATGGTGGAGGAGACCATGGAGGGAGCCGGATCGCCAGCTGACCGCAAGGTAAGTATTTTCTTCTTTTTTTGTTCTTGTTTTTTCAGGGTTTTTTTTTCTTGCGCTGCCTCTGACGGGCCCCCCTGGGCTGCAGGGCATATATATATATATATATATGGTCCCCGGTGCACTGCTTTGCCCGCGGGCCCAAAATGTTGTTAAGAGGGCCCTGATATGTACCACTGACAGGAAAATGATTTGATTAATTTAAAACTCTGAATACAGCCAATGCGATTTAATGACCTCCACATCCACTTTACTATGGGCAATGAGGTCCAAACATTTCAACTTACCCAAGTCGCCTCCCCCTCCCCCCAAATGAACTATCACAATTTCTGGGTGGCCAAACTTAGCCTCGCTATCAAAAACAATCTTTAAAAATGACGGGTAGGGTACTCTAAAGCCTAACCATCTAACTAAATTAGCACGGGGAAAAATGCTTGAATCCCAAGCGGGGCCACTTTTACTGACCCAAAATACAAATGAATGGCCAATAATCCAAACCATCTTGACATCCCCCCGAGGACTTGTAACATGAAATGAGATTAGACATAAAACAACGACCAATACGAAAAACATATAAATAGATAGCTAATATAGCGCCAGAAGCGCAACACAGGATGACCCATACGGAGGTAAAGCAAAAAACCTCAGGGTGGACCAACCAATCAGACCTCCATTAGAGGAAAAATAATGAAAAATCCCTCCGTGCCTCCTTTTAACAAGACAAGCGATGCATGCCATGGGTCAGCCTCACAATTAGCATTACAAGTGAGCTTAGAGCGCTATAGATGGCCTAATATACCTTTTGAAACACTTCAACTTCAACCACCTACTCAAAGCCATAATATTTTTCTTGGAAACTCCCTCCTCAGCTGTTACTGTAGCAGCACCAATTCTAAAATTTAAGTGTCATAATCCGCACTACTCAGACGAAGCTTAGATACACAACTCTTAAAAACAGTGGAAAAGTGAAACTTTGTCAGAGGATAGCCATCACAGTGCCTAAGCCAATTACTACCAGGGGCCGGACTCATATCCTGATACAACATAGCTAATCGCACAGGGCAAGTTGCAAGAACCTGACTGCGTAGCAAATTGATCCACCGCCCTTTACCGTGCATGTCAGTCTTAGACCTATGAATCTTACAAACTATGCTATCACCCTTGACAATAACATTTTTATGAAGTAACCCTGAACCAATAGCCAATTTAGAAGAAGCCACTTACTCACTTAGTCTAAAAGCTCAGAAAAAGGACATAGAGAAAGCTACACGAAACAAGGATGCTTCAGACACATCAGTAGCGACTTCCGAAATGACATCCAGCAAACAAACCAACATCCCCCTATCAATAGGCCCCCTTCTATCCTCTACAGTTGGTGACATCTAGCCTAACCCTTTAACGCTTTGCGAACTAGAAAAATCTTAGTAACATCAGGAAAACCTTTAAGCTGCAAGAAAAAGAAGATGCCTGACAGGGCCATCACCATATATGTTTTAGATCTTCCCACAGTAAAACAATGTCAAAGGACAGCTCCTCAGTCTTACCTTCGGCCTTTTTTGACAAACAAAACCCTTTCCAAGCTGACCAGGCCTACTGTCATGGTCTGGAGACAGGGTAGGATCCCAGTGGCAGCGAGGAAGGCTGACTAACAGGAGGTGAGATGGTAAGAAAAGTCAAACAAGCCGGGTTCGGTACACAGAGAGGCGGAGAGGTCCAAAGGTTGAGGCAGAGGCGAAGTGGAGGGCAAGCCGAGGTCGGTACACGAGTAGTAGATGCTGGTAATCAGGAACAGCAGCAGGAGCTGGAGCTAGATCACAGGCACAGAGAACAATAATCAGGCACTGGAGACAGGAACTGGCCAGGCTTTTATAGGAAGTCAAGGGGTGGAGCTAAGGCATGCTGGAACATCAGGAGATCACAGGAACTGATCTGGAACACAGAATAACGGCAAGGAACTGTCCAGCAGCCAGAATAGCTCAGTCAGTAGAGCAGCAGTCCACAGAGGCAGAAGCCCTGGGTTCAAATCCTGACACCTATTTATATTTCTTCCAAGTAACTGGAGCCACTGCATTTTTTGCAAGGTCTTCAATACCGGATTTATAATCTGCCAGACAAAATCAGGACATGGAACACCCATATCGTTAGCATAAGGGGCTAGATGACGAAACTTCCACCAATCAAATTTTGACAAAGCATCCGCAATCCCATTTAAAGGCCCAGGCACATGTTTTGCCTTTAGCAAAATGTTAAAAGTTATACATTTATAAATCAAATGTCTTAGTAAACTGGAAGCAGGAGAGGAGGTGCAGGTTTGATTATTGCTAGCATGTACACCCCTAAATTATCACACCAGAAATCTATGTTCCTATCCCTAAGGCAATGACCTCACAATTCCACTGCAACAATAATTGGAAACAATTCTAGCAACAGAAGCTTCTTTGTGAGGCCCTCCTGCCACCAAGAAAGGGGCCAAGGAATGGCACACCTCTCACCGTCCAAATAAGCCCCAAACCCAGTAGAGCCTGCAGCATCAGTAAAAAGCTGAAGCTCAACATTATTGGCTGGAGGAGTCTACAAACAAACCCCGTTGAAATTTTCCAGAAAAAGCTGCCACATAGCCAAATCATCCTTAATTTCCTTAGGGAGCCTTACAAAATGATGGGCCTTAGTTACCCCAGCTGTAGCCCTCTCAGCTTATGACAAAAAGCCCTTCCCATTGGAATCACACAACAGGCAAAATTAAGAAGGCCAAGCAGTGATTGAACTTGCTTTAAATTCACCCTGCACACTCCATGAAACAAATCCAGAATACCCCTCAACTTAGCCACTTTCTCATTTGGTAGCCTACAACACCCAGCCTGTGTGTCAATCTCAATATCTAAATACGATAATTTAACTGTCAGGCCGACGTATCTGCTGCAGCAGGAACTGCCATGACCCTGAACCATGATTGGGCAGAAAACAACAAATTCTGGCAGACCGTGGAACTCTTCCATCTTCACCAATGAAGAAAACTACTTAAACACTCAAACAATGAACATGACACTGAACAACCCATAGGCAAACATTTGTCCACATAATAACCACCCAATAACCGAAACCCCATATATCTAAATGAAGATGATTGCATTGGCAAAAGTCTAAAAGCTGACTCAATATCAAGTTTCGCCAGCAACGTGCCAGACCCACACCGCTGCACTAGCATCAAAGCAACCTCGAAAGATTGATACACCACGAGCATTCGGATTCTGCCATTGTGTCATTCACAGACATTCCAGGTGGATGTGACAAATGTTGGTTTAGTCTGAATTTGCCTATTTCCTTTTTTGGAACCACGCCCACGAGGAAAAGAATCAGACCTCTTATAGAAGGGGAAGGAAAAAGGGCCACATATTCTACCCAAGGACAGTTCTTGTCCACTTTCTCCTGCACAATTAACGACATATTGTCTGTATGTATATGTATATGTCTATATGTATGTGTGTGTGTGTGTCTATATTAGGGAATTTAGACTGTAAGATCCAATGGGGGCAGGGACTGATGTGAATGAGTTCTCTGTACAGAGCTGTGGAATTAGTGGCGCTATATAAATAAATGATGATGATATCCATAGCTGATTTCAAATTTGTAGGTGAACCAACATGCACTTTCCCACTAACTGGCAATTTAAACCCATTAAAAAAGCCATCCCATAAAAATGCTGAGGCTGTACTATTGGGATACCAACCCAGCCATTTACCCAATGGGTGAAAAGGCCTTAACAAGCAGGAGCCCCTGCTTTGGGCCGTTCAGTGGGAATTGGACCACTCCGCTTATTGCACTCTCTCCTAGGATGTCCTCCCCGCACGCAGAACAGGCATGCTTATATCTAAAGGCTGCCCCTCTGTCACATTGACCTCTGTTATAGGCAAAACATCTGCCCCGAAAGGACAGCCCATATCTTTTTGGGTTTTGCTTCTGTCTCATCACACCCACATTATGCACTCCTGTTCTAGGTTGCGTTACCTCAAGCCACATCCTTACATCCAAGATCCATAACAAGTAACCCATTCTGTTTTCTGCAGAATGCCTTGTCATAACGCCCCCACATGTTACCTCCAGAGCGAGTTTACATCCCTTGAATCAAGTTAATGTATTTTATGACATCCATATGTTCACACGCACCTTACTTCCAATTTCCCTGAGGACGGCTGTATTAGAACAGTGCATCACATCATCACCCGCTATTCTGCTTTGGGAGCTTTCACTTGCATCCCTAGCATGGCAGCTGGCACTGTCCAACTTTCTCTCCAGCAGCCTTATTAACTTCTTGTTCTTACTTCTGGATCTCCTGGGAACCTCACTCACAGAGGAAGAAGAACCTAACTCCGAGCTACCACCAGAAACATTGCTACTTTGCTCACCAGCTGCAACAGACCCTTTGCTACTATCGCCAACCAATTGCAATGATGATCCCTGAGCAGATGTGGATGCGGCTTCCGCATTAGAAGAGCGCCTGCTCCGGTGTCTGGCTGCCATATGCCCAGTCAAACCTGCAGAGGAGTAAACAGAAACAGAGCTCCCAGGACCAGGAGCAACACTCCAAGAAACCACTGGCTGTGTTAAGGTAGCCAATAATGGATTGGGGGATAGCAAGGAGGAAAAACCTAAAGTATGGCTTGGACATGGGTAAGGTAAAGCGGAGGGGCACCCTGATTAATCGGAAACCAGCCCGAACTAACACTCTGCCAGGGAAAAGAGGGCTGTGAGAACGATGGATACGACGTGGTGCTAGTTGCCTGGCTAGTAGACCAAGGCGGAATATGACATGAAAGAGGGGCTCAATGACGTCACAGAGGGGCAGGAAGAAAAAGCGGAATTTTTCTAAAGCGCAGGCCTGCTGAACAGCGCTAAGGAATGTATGGGGGAATGGTGGTGGGAACTATTTGTTCAGATGTGTTAGCAATCGTAGATTATGTAGATGTAGAGAAAAGAAGGGAAATATAAGTAACTGACGGGGATGAGAAACCTATAAACTGCAAAGAGGAGGGGTGGGGGTTACGGACCGAAAGTGGGGGCCTTTGACGAAGTGAGAGGGGGAATGAGGAGCAAAGATGACGGCAGGGTCGTTAAAGGGCCTTGCTCTAAATTTACTGAAACAGCAGCAGTAGTTAAAGGGGCCATATGTGGTGTGTCTAAATGAATAGCTCCTGTTGTGTGCACAGCAGAAACAGGAAAATAAAACATATAATTTATTTACGGAGAGACTATATTGGGGTAAGTGGTGGATCTGGAGCCAGGAACACTGACACAAATGTTGCAGGGCAAAATATGACTAGTCCCTGGGACAGGTACTTGCGACATACTGTTTTCATTTCATACATTTACAACCCCAACCGCGCCAGGATCAGCGTGACAAACAGGACGGTGTGCTTCACTTATTGACGCCTCTCCTCTCCTGGCATTCATATCTGCCAGCAGCTTGGGAAGGAAAGAAACCAAATTTGCATTGGTGTCATTGGAACCAGCTGCGGGTGCTCTGGGAGCGCCCACAGCTGACATGGCTGCTGCAGAGACCGGGGCCGTCTACACATGCGCGACGGGCTGATCTCGTGCATGCATGCGCAGAAACTTTTTTTTGCGATAGCCCGAGCGGAAGACCTTCCTTGCTTGACTGATTCCCGAAAAGTGTGGGGGGAGGAACAGGGGGATTGCAGCGAGTCCTGTGTATGGACTCGCTGCCCAGACATGGCAGTGTGACATGCAATCTGGAGCGACCCGGGGTCTCTTGGAGCGCAGAATAATAAAATAGAAGTGGTAGGGGTCGCAGTGAGAAATTACTGGGGAAAGGGACAAAAAAATAAATAAAAAGGTTGAAAAGAGAAACAAAGTGAAAAGGGGATAAAGGGGAACTAAATAAAGGAAGGGAGAAATGGGAGGTAAAATAATAAAGAAAGAAGCACTAAAGGAAATAGCAAAAGTAAAAGTAAAGTACTAGCATAAATACAAGGCACAAAAAAAAATAAAGCAGAAATAAAATTACAATTTCAATAAAGAATCACAGTGGTAAACACTATCCAATACCTACCAACCAGGTCAGTCACGGCTATTCCTAACATGAACTTTCCAGACAGGCAAGAGAAAGCTAACTTTAAAAACTTTCCATATAATCCTTCCCTAGCTATAGCTCCTCCTTAATCCCTAACACTGATTGACTGAG
Organism: Mixophyes australis; assembly: GCA_036250195.1. Taxonomy (NCBI): domain Eukaryota; kingdom Metazoa; phylum Chordata; class Amphibia; order Anura; family Limnodynastidae; genus Mixophyes; species Mixophyes australis. Next base: position 154,042,435 of record JAVHZZ010000004.1, read on the forward strand.
CCTCACCCAAACCTTCCCTGCTAAGTTAACTCTTGTTAAAATCAATATTTTTCTCTGTTTAGACAACCTCAGCGTTGATGTTACATCGGGCCAATTCCAGCCCTCTGTTATCCATCTTCAATCTGCACTCAGATAAAAGAAAATTATTTTAAACTTTTATTTCTCTGGTATTATGTCCCTTCCAAAAAATAGCTGACCTCCTTCATAAAAAAATCAGTGCAAGGTTTCCCTTGCATCTCTTTTTTTTTTTTTTCTCCCTCGTCTTCCCTCTGATATGCATAAACTTATTTGGAAACTCCAAAGCCACATTCTCACAGCCGCTAGATATTTAATAGCTAGAAACTGGAAGCAAACTGAATGTCCTACTATCTCTGCGCTGATTCAGAACGTTTAGCAGATATATCATTTAGAACACATGACTAGTTATTGAACGACCGCCCTAACCAGTTCCTCTCGACATGACGTCTTTAGCAAGACGTTTGTGCCTCTTCACAACACATTTCTTAATATAGTGCATCTTCTAAATATTTTGAGAACATGATTATCTTTATTGAATCTCTGTCTATTTATCCAAACTTCTCCCTCTGATATAGGCCCTGGATACATTCACTGTTGAAGCTTGACAAAATTGCACAATTTGCATTGTGGAAAATATCACTATTCGTGGCTAATTGATTCAACCCTTATGTATATATAGAAATAGTGCCTTATATGTGCCTTATTAATATGTTGTTCTGCTTCTGTAAATTTGTTGCACTCACATCTCTGACATCTACACATCCCTCCTGTGCCCATCCAATGCATGCCTTTACTGACATTAACTGTACTCTTATTATGCACCTTACAAATATTAAAAAGAAAAAAGGAAAATAAGTGTGGGGGGGGGAATATTAATCCACTCTTATGCAAACCAAAAGTGTCTTCCACAGTACAGGATTAATATAAACTACCTCATTAATCAAGGAATGCAAAGTGAATGCAATTTGCTTTCTTTTAATCGTCCAGAAATTGAACACACATACTCCCATATTCAAGTACAAGCACTCCTGGAGAAACGGTAAGAATACTCTGCCTATAGGGCCTTGCTGTATGCAGACAGACAGAACATGCTGCAGAATATGCACAATGCATATGTGCCAGATCAAGTCCAATTAGAATGCACAGATAAAAAATTATTATTAAATATATAAAACACCTGTTAATAATATAATAATTAATACAAATACATTATTTCCTTTGTTTTCCCCCTATTAAATACTTCTATCAGGATGTTATTAATGCCTACTGGACATAAAATGCATTTTTACAGTTGCTCTTAATTATAAACACATGTTCTATCATACATATGCGGGTGGAGTAGCATTTAACGATACTGAGTACCCCGACAGCTACTAAGAGTACCACCCCGACATGAAAAAAAACCGACTTACCATGACACAGATGAAGTGATGTGACGACTCGATGTGTTGCCGACTGAGGAAAATTATGTCACGTCAAAGCGCGACTCCTTTTAAAGCCCAGATGGACGTATCAGGCTTGTTAAGGTAAGGTTACTGTATACCTAACCTTAACCTTAACTCTAACCCCTAAAATAATACTTACAATGAATGAATGGTAGCTGGGTCCGTCGATCGGCGCTTTAAAAGGAGTCGCGTTTTGACGTGACATCATTTTATTTAGTCGACAACACATCGGGTCATCACATCACTTGATCTGTGTCATGGTAGGTCATTCTTTTTTTCATGGTGGGGTGGTAGTCTTTGGAATTGCCATGTTGTTGTAGTCGCTGTCGTGGTAGTCGGTATCGTTACACTGATTACCACCGACATATGCGACCGTCATCACTATCAATCTGCATTTATACCTGCCCTGCAGCTGGTGCAAGTGATACAGCTAAAAAACACGTACCTGAGGAATGCCCAGAGTTTGAATAGGATGAATGTGTGTGCTCGACCTCGGCACACCCTTACTGTACTTTAGCTACGTGTCCCTTTCCTTCCCCATTCTGCCCTATGGGTGTGCAGTCAGTTTCTGAGCATGCTCAGAGTGATGTTACACAAAACACATCACGTAACAGGACTTATGTTAATTAATGAGTCAGGCCCAAAATGTCTAAACTAGCTTTCATTGATATTTTTTAAAAACAAGAGCAGTTTTTAAAATTTAGTTCAATTATTATAATTACACTAGATAAAATTGCTGTTATTTACAGCTATAGTTTCCTGTTAAAAGCAAAAATTATGCTTGGCAACTTGGGGTTCTAAGATTATACAAGGAGAATGGGGATGCCTCACAGAAACCAATGTCCCCTTACTTCCCACCACCCTGAATCCCCTGGATTATTCTGAGCATATACACATCTATTTGTATCAGCATACAGGGAGCCACTGACTATGAAATTCAGTGACACTGATTAATTCAGTACTAGTAAAAAGCAAACTGGCATTTCTACAATGTCATTAACACTAGAGCTACAGATTTCAGAATTGAGGCTATACTAAGAATTAACCAAAAAACAAATCAGCTTATTATAAACAATTGGGACAAGGATATTAACTTAGGGGGATATCTAAATAAGTGCTCTACATATGTTTCACATACAAATATACAATGCGCAGTATATTATAGTTATCTTCATGAAGGATATAAACTTGTTAAAGAAGTCACAGTATGCTATACCAATTAAAAAACTGTCTTTAACCAATTGTGGGGTTTTAGCTCATTTCCAGGTAGGTTCAGCAGCTTTTAGCATCATTAATGGGCAAATTGTCCACATTTTAAGTTTAAATGCAGAGTGGCTAGTTTTTATTGACATCCAAGCAAAATTTACCATGCTTCTAGTGTGTGCATAAACTACATAACTTCATAGCTACATTCCTCTTCACAAAATCCTTCAATCACATAATTTAATCAAATATATATATCTATATATATATATATATATATATATATATATATATATATACAGTCAAGTCCATAAATATTGGGACATTGACACAATTCTCATATTTTGGGCTCTATACACCCACCACAATGGATTTAAAATTAAGCAAACAAGATGTGCTTTGACTGCAGACTTGTTTTGATTTTTCAACCTAATGATGGCTTGCTTCACTGATAGTGACAGCTCTTTGGATCTCATATTGAGAGTCGACAGCAACAGATTCCAAATGCAAATGTCACACCTAGACCTTTTACCTGCTTAACTGATGAAATAACAAGGAAATAGCCCACACCTGTCCATGAAATAGGTTTTGAGTCGATTGCCCCATTACTTTTGGTCCCTTAAAAAGTGTGATGCACATATAGAAACCGTTGTAATTCCTACATCATTCACCTGATTTGGATGTAAATACCCTCAAATTAAAGCTACAGTTAAAGCACATCTTAGTTTAATTTCAAATCCATTGTGGTGGTGTATAGAGCCCAAAATATGAGAATTGTGTTGATGTCCCAATATTTATGGACTTGACTGTATATATATAAGATATAAAGACTCTGACACATACTAAATTTGGAAAAAATTAGGTCACAGTTTATTTATTAAGAAGTGTTTTGAAATATTTTGGAAGCAGAGAAAGCAACTGCAAGACAGCTCCATCTAATGACTCGAACCAAACAAGTGGATGGCCAAATTGCCCTTAAATCCACATAACCAAGGATGACCTCCCTTACTAAAACAGTCAAGGGGTCCTTCACACAAAGGACCAAGAGTCACCATTACCTTGAAGAGGGCAGTTCCCTGCAGCCAATAACCTGTAGCACTGTGTGTATCAGTCGCTGATAACAGTGCTTTCCCACCACCGCTGTTGCCCTTTAGCGGACCAACAGCCCACCACCATATGACCTTAGCCAACCACCAACTTCTGAGAAAATCTGTTCGATGAACAAAATAACCCCTTATCAATGAGGTGAACCCCATCCTTTCTAAACCAAGGAAATTTATCAACCGTAATGTATGGGTAATCAATAACAAATTCCCCAATGGACTTTCTTTCCCAATGGAACAATTATGTTTTTTTTAACAAGCTTCAACATTATTTTTTGGGATATTACTCCTCTCCAACAGAGGCGTGGAATCATGACAGACCAGGACAACTGAATTTATGGCCATCTGGACTTTACCGTCTTCAAATTCTCTCTTTTTAGCTCTTTTAATAATTAAATCCAGTAACTTCCACTTTCCCATGTTATTCCCACCTAGATGAATAATATCTGGGGGTTCCCATTTACCTATTTCATGAGTCAACATGGGAAGAACATGCTGCCCCCTCTTACATCTTTTCCTCTCTCCTCCCTTTCCCCACTCACACCCTTTCCCTCTTGTCCCCTTCGCTGCTCTTCTCTCAGTGTCAATCTGCTCCTACCTACCTACTCCCTCTCTTTCCCTCCAGCTAATCGTATCCCTCATGTCACTCCTACCTTCTGCCTCTCCCATTCATAAACCCGCTTATCTGCCCTATCTCCACTTCTCCCCTACCTCTTGCTCCCCTGCCCCTCTTCTCCTGTCTGCTGACAAATCCCCTCTTATTTCTGCGTCTCGTCCAATTCCTACCCTCTCTTCCTGTCATTCCCCTCGCTCCATATCTTACTCACCCTTGCAGACAAGCAACCCCAACAATCTCATCCACATCTCTCCTCTTCCCTCTCTTCCACTATCCTGTGGTCTCTGGAATGCCAGATCAATCTACAACAAATTGACCTCTATCCATGATCTCTTTATCTCTAGATCCTTCAACCTGCTTGCCATCACTGAAACCTGGCTATCCCCTAAGGACACTACCTCTCCTGCTGCTCTCTCTTTCGGGGGCTTGTCCTTCTCCCACAAACCCAGACCTGGGGAACGGCAAGGTGAAGGCGTCGGCATACTTCTCTCCTCCTGCTGCTCTTTTCGGGTTCTTCCCCCTGAACCCTCCCTCTCTTTTTCCTCCTTTGAGGTACACTCTATCCGCCTATTCCACCCAGTTCACCTTCGTGTTGCTGTTATCTACCGTCCTCCTAGTCCTGTCTCCCAATTTCTTGATCACTTTGCCACCTGGCTCCCTCACTTTCTCTCTTCTGACCTTCCCTCCCTGATCTTGGGGGATTTTAATATCCCTATTGACAATCCCTCAGACCCTGCTGCCTCCAAACTTCTCTCCCTCTCCTCCTCCCTTGGTCTCTCTCAATGGACCAACTCTCCCTCCCACCGCAGTGGACATTCCCTAGATCTGGTTTTTTCACACCTCGGTACTGTCTCTGACCTCATTAATTCACCTTTTCCTCTCTCGGACCACCATCTCCTCTCTTTTAGCATCTCTCCACCTCTCTCATCGTCCCCGGCCCCCAAGGTTACTCTCACTAGGTGTAATCTCGACACAGTTGATCCTACCACTTTCTCGTCCTCCCTGGGCTCGCTCCTCTCCCCATCACCACTTTTTCTTGCCCCGATAAGGCTGTCTCCTTCTACAATCACACTCTTACCGCTGCACTTGACTCTGTCGCCCCAGCTGTCACCGTCAAGCTTCGTCGGTCCCCACCACAACCGTGGCACACTTAACTTACCCGCTATCTTCAAAAATGCTCCCGCAGTGCAGAACGGCTTTGGAGAAAGTCACGCACTCATGCTGACTTCCTCCACTTCAAGTTCATGCTTGCATCTTATAGTTCGGCCCTTTCCCTCTCTAAACAATCTTTCTTTAAAGCTCTCATTTCTTCCCAATCCTCTAACCCGCGTCGGCTTTTTGCCACCTCCCCCTCTCCCACTCCCCACCACGCTCTCTGCTGTCGACTTTGCTACCCACTTCACCTCCAAGATTGAGTCTATACGTCATGACATCTCCCAGCAGTCCCTTCTTACACCACCCTCTCCCCCCTCCATGCCCATTCTGTCCCCCTTCTCACTCTCCTCTGCTGCTGCTATCTCCTTTCTCCCCTCCCCTCCGGCTAGCTCTCCCTCCTTCTCTTCCTTCACTCCGGTATCTGCAGATGAAGTCCATACCCTTCTCTCTTCCTCTCCCCCCTCCACTTGCACACAGGACCCAATCCCCTCCCACCTTCTCTGCTCCCTCTCTCCCGAAGCTTGCTCCCACTTGCACACCTCCTCAACCTCTCCCTCTCCTCTGGAATTTTCCCCTCCTCTTTTAAACATGCTCTTGTCTCCCCCAAACACAAGAAACCGTCCCTTGATCCCGCCTCTCTCTCGAATTACCGCCCTATTTCGCTTCTTCCTTTTGCCTCCAAACTCCTTGAACGGGTTGTCTACAACCGTCTCACCTCCTTTCTTTCTTCTCACTCACTACTTGACCCGCTCCAATCTGGTTTTCGCCCCCTCCACTCCACTGAAACTGCCCTCACTAAGGTCATTAATGACCTTCTCCTCGCTAAATTCAATAGGCACTACTCCCTTCTTATCCTTCTTGACCTCTCTGCTGCCTTCGATACCGTTGACCACGCACTCCTTTTGCAAACTCTCAAATCTTTAGGCCTATGTAACACTGTCCTCTCCTGGTTTTCCTCTTACCTCACCAACCGCTCCTTCTCAGTCTCTACTCATGATTCTACATCACCCCCTCTTCCCCTACCCGTTGGCGTTCCTCAAGGCTCAGTTCTTGGCCCCCTGCTTTTCTCCCTCTACACCTCCTCCCTTGGTGTCCTCATCTGCTCCTTTGGCCTCCAGTACCACCTCTATGCTGATGATACCCAAATCTATCTTTCATCCCCTGACCTCTCCCCTTCCCTTCTGTCTCGTGTCTCCTCCTGTCTCTCGGCCATCTCATCTTGGATGTCCCAACGCTTCCTTACACTCAATATTTCCAAGACCGAGCTTATAGTCTTCCCCCCTGCCAGGACTCTCCCACCTCCCCCCTCTCTATTTCTGTTAATAACACTACCCTCGTTTCTGTCCCCCAAGTCCGATGCCTTGGGGTCATCCTTGATTCCTCCCTCTCATTTAAGCCTCACATTCTGTCCCTCTCTAAATGCTGTTACTTCCACCTTCGGAATATATCTAAGATACGTCCCTTTCTCACCACGGAAGCCATGAAAACCCTTGTTCACTCGCTTATTATCTCTCGCCTTGACTACTGTAACCTTCTTCTCTCTGGCCTACCTGTTTCTCGCCTTGACCCTCTTAAGTCTATCCTCAATGCTGCTGCCCTCCTCATTTTTCTCTCCCGCCGCTCTATCTCTGCGGTCTCCCTTCAACAGTCACTACATTGGCTCCTCATACCCTACAGAATTAAATTTAAACTCCTCACCCTCACCTTTAAAGCTCTTAGTCAATCTTCCCCTCTCTATATCTCCAATCTCATCTCTACCTACACTCCTACCCGCTCTCTCCACTCTGCCTCTGACCGCCGCCTCACTACTTCACTGATCACCTCCTCTCACTCTCGTCTTCAGGACTTTGCCCGGGCTGCTCCCCTGCTGTGGAACGATCTTCCACGTTCCATCAGGTTAGCATCTACTCTCAAAGGCTTCAAGCGTGCCCTTAAGACTCATTTCTTTATTCAAGTCTATCAGTCCTCCTAACTTTCTTGTCCTGGCTCTCTCCCCTAGTTAGTACCCCCATTTATCTGTCTCCCCCTCCCTCTAGGTTGTTAGCTCTCATGAGCAGGGCCCTCTTTCCTTGTGTGCTCCTTCTACAGTTCCTTCACCCTCTGTACCTCTTGGCCTGCTTCGCTAGCCCTGTTTTCCCTGTTTTATTAATCTTCTGCCTTCTTCTTGCTGATTTCTACTATCCCTTTCTCTATCTGTCAGATATAATCTGATTTGCTTTACCCTGTCACCTGTGTTTGTATATATTTGTGTATCATGTTGTGTCTTGGTTCTGTTTTCTGTATATGTAATGTACGGCGCTGCGGACCCTTTGTGGCGCCTTATAAGTCAAAGATAATAATAATAATAATAATAAAAAGAATATAGTCCAACAAAGGACTCTGCTGCCAAACTAGTGTATTTCAACGGGGCAATAAAATGATGACCAATTTCTCGCCATTTTCTGTTTGGACAAGCAAAAAACAATGACCATTAACCCAAATTTGTATGTTCCTCACAAACACACCTGTTAAACAAATTATTAAACTTATTATTAATAAAACTAATCACAATTAATCCGACCATTAAACGTATAAGGTGCTGATCAGTATACTGAATAAATGAGTTGATAGGGGAGCGGTAACCCATATGAAGAGCTAAAAACCCGAAAACCCTGGAGGCCAATAGCCAATCAGGCCTTTATCTGTGAGGAGACGGTAAAAATACCTTCATGCCCTCACAAAGTGACAAACAGCAAATCCTTGGGTTACCGAGGGAGTGAAAATAGCCAGTTAGTTATTTGGTCTAATGTATTTTTTTTAGGCATCTGGCTTCCATCTGCCAAGAGATTTAATTACATCAATGGAGGAACCTGTCACTTCTGTAGATGTAGCTTCCCCAATTCTAAATGAATGTGTGCCTTAAAGAGCTGGGTCTAAACCCAGATATTCTAATCATTTTTTTGAATAATGCATTAAACTGATATTTCGTAAGCGTATTGCCATCCAGATGCACAAGAATAATTTACTCTTGGACGGTCTAACCTCTGCGAAGTGTCCCACTCCTGTCACAGGACAGATTAATTTATCTGAATGGGGATATATTTTAATCTAGCAACCTTTGCCCAATTGATCTGTTTTTGACCTGGCTATCTTACAACATGAATGTGATTCATAAACCAGCACATGTTGCGCTAATAAACCTGAGCTTGCGCATTTACTGAATTGCGCAACTAATTCAGAAATTCCAAATGCTCCAAAAATGCTAATACAAAGGCGGCGCTAAATAACAGAAACTCATATTTTTCTGCTGTGATATTAACTAAACGATGTAATAACTGCACATCTAACGGTCTCCTAGAATCTTTCGGAACCGGCCTGTCACGAGCCCAGCCTTTAAGTGCTTTAGAAATTAAGTTCTTAGTAAGATCTTCTACTCATTGCATTTGGGCCATAAACGATATACCCGCTAAAATAGCGGGCATGGATGTTTTTGATGCACCTGCTCTATATCGGGACCAAATAAACGCCATCATATCGTCACTCTAACCTTAGTTCCGATGACCTTGTGAAAGCAGAAATTGGCTCCATTGTTCCCAGGCTGCCCGTTATTCTCGCCTAGTAGATGGTGCCAACGGCATCTCCCGTTATGGCGGCGTGATGATCTGCCAAGCATAAGAGAGAGAAAGGGTCCCACGGCGTTAGCATAAAGAGCCAGAAACCTAAGTCGCTGCCACTGAATGGCATCTGCAGTTCCATTGTCAACATCTGGAACATGTCTCGCTGTGAAGGAGATGTCGTACTCTAAACAACATAAAATTAGGTGTCTAAGCAAAGCAATATCCGGTGGGGGTGATGCACTCTGTTTGTTGAGTGATTGAATAGCGCTCATATTAATACACCAAAAAACAATGTGCTGCCACCGTAATCTTGAGGCCCATCGCTCTATGGCCACATTAATGAAAACAGTTCCAAAACCAAGAGGTTGACACCAGTCCAGACTGGCACAAAGCCAGAGGCCAATGAGCCAATCACAATTCAAATAGGCTCCAAAGCCTAGAGATCCTGAGGCATCCATATGTAAGTCTAGCTGCAAATTAGAAACTGGCGGGCTGGGCCATATATGCATCCCATATATGCATCCCATTGAATTCTCTCAGGAAATGAGACTAAACATGAAAATCAGATCTGATCTCTTCAGACAACCTAACTGCCAAATGCGGCCTGGTGAGGCCTGTAGTGGCTTGTTGGGGTTTCCTGCAGAATACCCGTCTCCTAGGAATGATCATACATGCAAAGTTAAATAAATCTAATAAAGACTGAACTTTACGCAAAGGAACAGAAAGGGCTCCTTGAAGGAATAGAATGACTTCCTCCATTCTACGCGCTTTATCCAGGTGAAGATGTCAACAGCCCACCTGTCTGTCTATTTCAATCTCCCAAAAAGACAAGCAGGATGTAGGACTACTAAGAACCACTAAAACCGAAAATACAGCCTGAGCCGACTTAAATGTATCTAAACATTGTAAGGAACCTGTTGATCCCACTGTTCCTCACTTGTTTTGAGGATTCTCAGGGTATTAATTTTACTCAGCATTCAAAGTCCTGAGACCATGGCTACTGTTTTTTCTGAAATTCCCTTTCTCCAGATGCTCCAAGTGGACGTTCTCTGGAATCTGCCCTTAATGGGGAAGGGGGGGGGGGGTACTGTTACAATCTGCAGCTCCTTTCTGCCAGTTACTTTGTTGGAACTTTGTATATATTTGTATCCTGCCTGTAGTATCACAGTCCACCAAAGGGGCCACTGTGGTACTTAGACTGCTCTTACCTGCCAGAACTGCCTCGTTATTGCTGGAAGCTTAAACACCTGCCTCTACCCTATATAAGCCTGTGTGTCCCAAGCAACCTTTGCCAGATCATCTGTTGCAATAACCTGTGTTGCTGTGCCTGTTCCCTGGCTCCTGCTTGCTGCCTGTTCTCTGGGTTTCCAGCACATCTATCATCAGATCATCACAGTCACTGTGCCTACTCCACTATCCTGAGGTAATGCTCTGCATATTTTTGCTACCTGTTCTCTGAATCTCCAGCACATCTATCCGCAGATCATCACAGCAACTGTGTCTACTCCACTATCTTGTGGTAATGCTCTGCATATTATTGCTACCTGTTCTCTGAATCTTCAGTGTCTTGCTCAGCAGATCACCGCATCTTCTGTGCCATTTCCACTACTTCGTGTAAAGCCCTGTGGACCATCTCATTCTGAATCTGTTATCCCCATACCCTACCAAACTGCAACCTGAAACCTGTGTAATCAGTGTTAATAAAAACCACTTCATTTCACTATGCTCTCTCTGTGGTTCTTATTGGGAATCCTGACAATTTTTGAGCTGCCTGCAGGGGATGCCAAAACCCCACCATTGTTGGTGGCAGTGGCGGATCCAGGGGGGGGGGGGCGATCGGGGCATTCGCCCCCCCTAGCAGCAAAAAGCTAGGTCCCAGCCGCCGATTAAAACAGGAGGGGTGGGGCTAAGCGCGAGCGGGGGGCGGGGCTAAATGTGGGCCAGCCAATCAGAGTGGTCCCAGCTGGCGACCACAACGGGAGGGGCGGGCCAATCGTGGGCGGAAAGCGGGGTTAACGCAGGCCAGCCAATCAGAGCAAAGGAGGGGGTGTGATTATGCAAAATCGCCCCCCCTAAACATAAAGTCTAGATCCGCCCCTGGTTGGTGGCATACCCAGAAGTGTTTCATTAATATTGGCAGTGGTGGCATAGTGTCTTCTGCCAGCTACAGAGGACAAAAATCCTCTCACTGACAGGAAGCGATGTCTCCTAGCTGTAAACGCAGGTTCGGAGCCGGGCTGAATTACAGCCCGCTCCGGAGCTTGCGATCTTCGCATGCACATGGCACCCGAAGGTTTAGAGAGAGCAGGTTGCCGCTCACTCCCACCAATCATCGCCCCCAGCCTGGGGACACTAGCTGGGTCAGCGGGAGGCACATCAGACCGACGGGCGGCACTGGATATACCGTAGTTGGTAACAAAGTATTAGGGGCACCTATGGCACTAACCCCAAGATGGCTCCCTGAAGTGGAGGGGGTGCCATCTTGTAGCCTAAGCGGCGAGAAGCTGTACTTTTAGGTCTAGACATTTTGGGAATTAATTAATTTAAAAATGCAAAAAATATGAAATTGTACAGAAGAATGAATTAAAGGGAAAAAGGGGAAGAAGCAAGAAAGTGAAGTAAAGAGTAAAGAGGGAAGGTTTAAAATTCAAGTAAAGTGAAATTAGCAAGGGTAATAAATAAAGTAAGTAAGATTTAAGAAAAATAGAATAAAGGTATACAGAAATTGACAAAACATTGTAAAAACAGGCAAATATGAATACAAATCCTCTATCTCTGCTGCATAGATCACAGGTCTCTCTCTAGGATTTTGTGAAGAAAAACTGAGGCTGGATTAATTGACATATGAGGACTTATATAACCTCACATTAACCACTCCCCCGCTAACTCTCATTGGCTGATTTAAAACTGCCACAAAAACTCAACCCTTGCAGGTACATCTTCAGAATATGTGAGCCCAAAACGCATTTGTTTAAGTGCGCTCCGCTCCAATGTCTCTCTTGTCATAATCGAACAGTAAAACAGGTCATTTCACAATTCCTTCCCACCACAGTTCTAGAGACATACCCTTCTTATAAGAGATCATAACCCAGGTGATATCAAAGTTATTCAACTCCATCTAAAACACAAATGACAATGTCCTGGGAAAAAAAATACCTCCTTTCACAGACTTTACCAGTCACCATCTCATACAATATATGAATTAACAACTCCAAACACACTACTCAATGCATCAGTAATATACCATTCCCCCATAACAACCCTTCACCCCAAATAAGCAAAATCTAATATTTTTATTATCATGAAATCTAAATAGCTACATTTATTAATAATAAAATATACTATCATGCACAACAGATGCTTCTAGAAAATCTACAAAAACGTAATTCAATCCTCATAGAGATAAATTACAGGGAGATCCAATGGGTATATAGTCACTACAATCGAAGCTGGTTAGAATTGCATGGCAGTTTGGTGGTTTACAATTATGAGAGAGGCCATTAGCCGAGGGAGTTTAAAATCATGTGGTGTGAAACTGATAATGTTACTTACCACTGGGTGGGGGTTTTAAGTCAGTGTTGGAATCAGCCAATAGGAAGGATGTGGGAGTGTCTGGAAAGAATACATCAAGCAGTGTGAGAAGGAGAGAGCTTCCTGTTTCCTGGATCCGGAGACCCACCCACCCGCCCTGGTTTCAGTTTATATGGTTATATTTCCTCGTCATGAGGAGTGAGGTTTTTGATTGGCAGGAGAGCATGGCAGTCATAAGTTTGTTAAACATACGGTACTTAATGTGTTGGCGATATAGCCTTGGTTCCCTCAATGTTATTAGACTCGTTGATACTCTAGTAAGGAGTATCAGGTTTTGCCTAGAAAGGGCTTGACCAGTTTGAGTTCAGAGGGTATTGAGTTAATCTATAGTGTATAGTACCGGCCAATAGATAAGGTGTTAACCTGGGTTGGTGGAAAGGAGGCGATCTTCCACCGTATTGGCTTGTGTTGGTTTTTTAGCTGGCTGCCCTTGCTCTTCGCCACCTCTATAAAGAAAAAGGTCCAAATTGTTTATAGCTTTTGATAGTATTGATAGATAAAATAAAATAAAGATAAATAAAATAAAATAAAATAAAAATAATTTAAAACAAATAATAATGTAATAAAAGGACCTTTTTTATTCCAAACTTAAGTCGGTGTCCGTGTCTTTATTTTATGGTTGTATATGTGGGTTTGTTTAAACAAAAGGGGTATGCATTGAAGGGTAGTCAACACTATGCATTTTATTGTAATTTTATGCCATGTGTTTTAAGTGTTGTAAGTTGATGAAACAAGACAAGGCATTCTATAAGAGATACATTTTACATGCTCTTTTTGTTTGGCCTAATGTTTTAACCACACAGATCTATAAGGAATATTGGAAAGCAGCAGTGTATGAAATTGGGCTTCATTAAGGCAGCACAACAATGGGATGTTATTTGCAGCATGCATATATTTTGAATTGTGAGATCATTTACCACAAATGGGCCATAAAGTCATGCCTCTGTGCCTACATTTACACTTTTTTGTGCCAAGTGTGTTTATATGCTTCCTCTGGATCCACTAAGAATAATTTCTCACAAGAAAAACACTTAAACAAACCTAGTATTAAAAATAGAACAACATAACTTGCATAATAAAAACACATTAGGCAACATAATTAACTTTGTAGAATATGGAGTTGATAAATCACAAGAGGGTGCATATGAATAATGTATTGTTTTATTATCAGCTATTGTAAATTTGAGCCGTGAACTGCATTAGGATAGGCTCTGAAACCTGATTGTATAAATCTTTGGCACAGCATAATAAGCAAGAATTTAATGGCACGTGGCTAAAACTAATGGTGTGAGACTCATAACATTCCTCCAGCCCAATCCAGTAAAACATTGACGATTAGATCCATTTCCATTGAAATAATGAGAGAATGACATTCATTCTGCCATCTAGAAATCAATAATGATGTATACTTATAAAAATTATAATTTTTGTAAGATAACATACAGTATATACATAAACTAGCAAATAACAACAAATATACATTACCATGTAATACATGCATCACAAATGACAAAACATAACACAAAGTAATAGAATTTAACCTAACAAACTTTGTAAAGCCAAGGGTAATAGAATGATATAAAATTAATTAATCTAGGGCTCCATTTTAATGATTCAACTTGACTAATATAATACAAGATAGATAGAAAATAACAAGACAGATGACTAACAGTCACACACTTTATAAGATGGGCTGAAATAATGACTAAATGTAAGATTATATAGTTTACAAGGGGTTCATCAATTGTTTCTTAGCTGGTAGTTTCATTATTTAAAACTTTTTTTGTCTTACATTTATGTATTTCTCAATATGGATTCTGCTAGTTTCATCCCTATAACTTATAAACAACTGTTTATATATCAAATGGAGCAATGTCCAATACTGACATCTGAGGTTTGCAGTGCTAAAGGAATGTATGGTTTCATACATGGATCCATATTGTTTAAAAATTCAGCGCACACCTAAATTCTTTCTGTATGATATTTCCAATGAAAATTTGTATTGTATTTCAAGTGGGATGCAGAACTGCTGAAGCAAAGGAGAATCACTACATTTTGACAGTTTTGAACCAAATACCAGGCATGGAATGCTAGATAAGAAAAACTTTTCTCTATGAGTTTTTGCTATAAAACCGCCTTTGTACTCTACTTGTCTATCAGCCAACTGCATTGCCCATTATATAAGTTGTCTGGCCTGATCTCATTGTTTTCTTGTTACACAGTAAGACTAAGTTTTATTTTAATATTGTTTGCATAAGTAATTTCAGATTAGTCGCATCAGAATTAAGTCAAAAATTAATTAATTAATGAATTAAGGATTAATGAATTAAGGATTAATTCATTCATTCAGGATTAATTAATTTGTTTACCTAGGCAGGGAAATAATTAACAATACAGATTGTGTTTGCATGATCAATGTATATTGTTTGCACAGAGCAGTTCCTGTGTTTTGAGAGAGCTACTACAGTAATAAGGCCTAGGACTATAAATGGGCTTGTCCCCTTACAACCCTATGACTCACCAGAGCTGAGTGCTGCTCTGTCTATTTTTCTCATAGTATTAACCAGTCCATAAGGGGCAACAACTTAATTTGAGGTGTCTGAGTGAATTGAGGTTAACAGGGTCTGTCACGTGGTGCGAGCCACTTGGACATATACTGGGGAAATGAAGGCCATACTTGACTAGGATATGTGGCCAAGATTGTCAACTGTTTTTCTTCATATTTGTTTCTCAATAAAGATATCATGTTTTCTTGCTTGCTCTAGAAATCTTGCTTTTACAATGGGAAATATTCTTACTTTTACCTGTACTACATATTTATTCTAGGAGTGTGTGGAAAATGAATTGAGTGAATTTCACTGCTCAGAAAAAATGTGAATACATAAGGAATGAAGAGTGGAATTTCCGCCTGGTGTGTAGTAAGCAGATCGCATGATTTTGTGCTGTATTTCTATATAATCTACTAGAAATAGTCACAAATGTTTTCTTTCCCTCCTTCTGGAGATGTTAATAAAGTACTGGAAGCATTCATTAGAGATTCCGGTCCATGTTGACAGCATCACGTATTTGCTGCAGATTTGATGGCTGTACATTCATGCTGTGAATCTCCTGTTCCACTGTAATGCGCTCTATTGGATTGAGATATGGTAACTGTGGACCATTGTAGTACACTCAACTCATTGTCATGTTCGGGGAACCACCTTAATTATGGGGCATAATGTGTGCCAAGAAAACATTTCCCACAACATTACACCACCACTATTCTGCACTGTTGACAAAAGGCAGGATGGGTCCATGGATTCATGTTGTTACCATCTACATGTCACAACAGAGATCAAGATTCATCAGACTGGGCAACGTTTTTCCAGTCTTCAACTATCCAGTTTTAGTGTGCTACTCTATTCTCTGTGCCCTGTTTTTAGCTGACAAGAGTGGAATCTGGTGTGCTCTATCCATCCACTTCAAGGTTCATCATGCTGTGCATTCAGAGATGCTCTTCTGTATACCACTGTTGTAACACATGGTTATTTGAATTTCTATTTTTTCCTGTCAGCTTGAACCAGTCTGGTCATCCTCCTCTGACTTCTCTCATTGACAAGGCATTTTTGCCCAAAAAATTGCCAAGCACTTGATGGTTTTTTTGCAAGCCATTCTCAGTAAACACTGGAGACTGTTGTGCATGAAAATAAGATAAGGAGATCAGCAGTTTTTGAGATACTCAAGCCACCTGGTCTGTCACCAGTCATCATTCCACTGTCAAAGTCCCTTAAATCAAATTTCTTGACCATGTCTGCATGCTTTTAAGCATTGACTTGCTGCCGATTAGACGTTTGCATTAACGAGCAGATGTACAGGTGTACCTAATAAAGTGGCTATAAATAAATGAAAAATGCAGCGCTACAGACCTATCTGTCTAAAGATGTATGTCATACAAAAAAGAATAAAACAGGATCACGAATAGACTCATATATAAATTTAATCCATTAATTCCACATATAAATTACCTATTACTGCTGATTGCAATATAGTAAAAGGAAGACACTTAACATAAACTCGGTCACCGTGCACTGTGACAGAGATACAAATTAAAAAACATATAAATTGTATATAAAACGTTGCTCATGAGATAAAATAAAGAACCACAATGTTACTGATTGAAAAATCGCGACAGCTGTCCTAATGTAGCCAGTATTATGGTAAATAGTATAGTAGTCCAAAAAAACCCTTCAAAGTGGTCTCCCTACACGATGCTAGTATCAGCTGGACGAAAATGCACAGTTAGACAACACAGCAACTAACCCTCATCCTTCTCTTCTCTTTTCATCTCCAGGTATGTTCATCCATACTACTACTACTCTGATCATTAATCTGTGAAATTCATCCCTGCAATCTGTGTTTAAAGTATGTTCATCCATACTACTACTACTCTGATCATTAATATGTGAAATTCATCCCTGCAATCTGTGTTTAAAGTATATTCATCCATACTACTACTACTCTGATCATTAATCTGTGAAATTCATCCCTGCAATCTGTGTTTAAAGTATGTTCATCCATACTACTACTACTCTGATCATTAATCTGTGAAATTCATCCCTGCAATCTGTGTTTAAGGTATGTTCATCCATGCTACTACTACTCTGATCATTAATCTGTGAAATTCATCCCTGCAATCTGTGTTTAAAGTATGTTCTAGGAAATTGTTATCTGTTTAAACTTAGGTTGGCCCAGTCTTTTATTGATGCCTAATTTAGCCAATGAAACAAATGTTTTCTGTTCCTTTGATTAGCTGACCAATTAGCACATCTGTAGAGTATTGCTAAATTAGCCTGACTGCATCTTAGCCTCAGTCTATGGGGAGACGTATGTGGGGGGTAGACGTGTGTGATTTCTTCACGAAGTGGGATTTTCTCACAAAGTGGACGAAAATGCACAGTTAGACAACACACTTGGACAAACATTGGACTACATTTGACTGTATTTTACTTCCAGCAATAAGCTACATCTGCCACAGCCTATTTCTGCATTACTTGTTTTTCTATATGGAACACTGCAAAGAGGTAGTAATTCTTTAAAATCCCCTAACTTTTTGGCTTGAACTCCTTTTATCACAATGTGGAACAAATTGCTTTTCTTGGTCTCTTTCCATGGCATGATCTTTAAAACTGTGTCATCTTTCACCCCTCCACCAACACAAACATTTTTCCACATTGCACCTGCATTACTCCACTCACCTCTAGTTAACACCCATGAACTTCTGTCCTATTTATTATCTCTAACAAGTACAACCTTCACCTGTCGCCAGAAAATAAAAAGCCACACATCTTACAATCTCCTTGCCTATCTTTCTCTCACTCTGCTTCTATTAGCTGGTGATATATCACCTAATCCAGGTCCCCCACACTCCTCACACACACATAGATCAGAGCACTACCGTTCTATAGTGAACCTCAAACACATCACCTGTCTCCCCTCTCTTCCAAAGTCCTTTAAATGTGCCCTTTGGAATGCACGCTCTGTTTGTAACAAACTTACCTCCATTTATGATCTCTTCCTCTCAAGTAACCTCAACCTTCTGGCAATAACAGAAACATGGCTCATGCAATCAGACACTGCCTCACCTGCAACACTTTCACATGGTGGCCTCTATCTCACCCACACGTCCAGACCTGAAGGCAGACAAGGAGGTGGGGTTGGACTACTTCTCTCCCCACAATGCACGTTTACAGTTCTACCAAATGTCCCATCACTCACGTTCACATTTTTTGAAGTACATGCTATTCGCATTTTTAATCCACTCTCTCGTCCACCTGGAGCATACCAACAATTTATTGAGGATTTCTCTGCATGGCTCCCTCACTTCTTATCTTCAGACATCCCCACCATCATCCTGGGTGATTTCAACATCCCCATTGATAACCCACCTTCCAAAGCTGGTTCCAAACTACTCTCTCTAACCTCCTCACTTGACCTCTCCCAGTGGATTGAATCATCTACTCATAAGGATGACAACTGCCTTGATCTTGTTTTCTCTAGACTATGCTCAGTTTCTAATTTTCTTAACGCACCCTTCCCCTTCTCGGATCATCACCTTATCAGCTACTCACTCACCCCCACTGCTCTAACCTCTCTACTGTCTAACTCTACCAAGCCTCCTCATACCCGCAGAAATCTGAATTCTATTAATCTTCAACAATTTTCCACCTCTCTCCAACACCTTCTCTCCCCTATCTCTACATTCTCATCCCCTGAGATGGCAGGACCTCATTTTCACCAAACCTTAGAAACGGCCCTTGATCAAGTGGCTCCAGCGACACTACATACTACACATCGACTTCGATGTCAACCGTGGCACACTAAAGCATCACAAAATCTTCAAAAACTGTCCCGTAAAGCAGAACGTCACTGGCGTAAATCTCGCACCTCTAATGACTTCTTCACATATACTTCTGTCTACCACTCCTATCGAAATGCTCTGTGTTATGTGCGTACTGTCGCTAACCAATAACGATTGTCGAACCTCGATTTGTGTTTCCAAAGCACAAAGATTTATTCGCAAATAAGTAGAATAATATGCTCAAGCGAAGTAATAGTAAATACAGCCGTTACTTATCGCAGGCGCTCTGGATCCAGTGCAGTCATTCAATCCTGAAGTCTGGGGACAAGATGTCTGCACTCTGGATCACAAGCTGCTTATATACACAATCAAATACAGTAATACAATGAAGATGGTATGGCTTGCATCTATTAGTCCGGGTCTCAGGAATGTCCAAGGGGTCGTCAATCATTGGCTGGCTCATCCTAAGGAATCCAAAGGAGGGGGTCATCTCTGCAGGGGGTATGCTCTGCTCTTCCCGCCAGGATGCCTTAGTCTTAAGTAGTTCATAATTCCCTATCATTCATAACTTGCGTATGCACTCTGCGATTCCCTCGCAGAGTGAACCAAACAGTAGGATATGCAATAAGGTTCATTATGATACCACTCATGATGTTATTCCTTTAACCCGTTCCGTGTATTTCACTAATATGCATGTAACTCTGATATAACATATAAATACTACTATATTTCGACATAACTGACTATGTGTTGCAACTACCATTAATGTGTACTATTTTATAAGTATGCGTGTTTGTGCGAATGTATGGTAAAAGACCAACTACTGTTGTTGCCACGTGTAGTGGATGCGTACGCCCTTTCACGCCGTAGCGTGCCCTTGTACGTCGATGCGTACCGTACGCATCTTTTCAGACAAAGACAACCAAGTTTGCTAGACTTTAATTGAAATGACTTTATCCAATTTACTGACTTCGACAGTTCCACCCTTTGATAGTGTAATAAACTATCACCCAATCACCGTTTCAAGTTCAGGATTGTACAATACTTCTCCACAGACCATGATCTCGGTATCTGGTACCACCCTTTCAGTCTCTTTCTCGGTGTTACTCTTATGAGACCGTTTTCCACACTTCAACACAGTAGGAACACATTTGACAACTAAACCAATTGCTAAGATGACACCCAGTATAAGGAGAAGGAGCTTACCTACACTCGCAATCATTTCCTGTACCCACTCCCCCAGACCGGAGAACCATTTTGCTGGGTTCAACCATGTTAACCAACCCGCCACCTTTTGCCCGACCTCATATAACGAAGAATTATGGCTCTTTCGAAATTCCCATTTCAGCTGCAAAATTTCATCCATCTTCCGGTCTATAACCTCTTTAGGGTCATCCATATTATTAGTAATGTACGTGCAACATTTGACACCGAACTGGGTGGCCAGTGTCACACAGTACCCACCAGTAATAGAGGTGAGATAATTTAGTACCAGTCTATGTTGCACCAACTCTTTCTTGTACGCTTGTAGCTCCCTTCCAGTATACCTGAAAGTGTCATCATACATCTCGGTGATATTATCTATTAGTTTGGCTAGGTCTTGGATATATTTAAAGTTTAATGTTCCCCGAGCGGTCCTGGTGAGATCTAGAGCGACCATAACTTGGAAACCAGCAGTTTCACTAATCAATTTTGTAGCTATGGGTTCCTCACCAGGAATCATATTTCTCTTGCCACGGTGTTCATACTGTGTGTGTATGTATGGTGGTGATGTAGTCTTGTGAATACCAACCATTTCCTCATGAGTAATAGTCATGATTTCAGGAACCAGTTTAGCTAAGAAACACAAGCCCTTGGAACTCGGAGTCACCCAGGAATAGGCTTTCCTTCCACAAACAAAATACACATCATCAGGGAGAACATAAGGAACAGTATGCCCATGAATTATGTCACACAGAGTTTTGATAAAACTACCCATGCCTAGTGTCTCCATCTGCTCTAGACACGTGTCGGCATTAATGACATTTTCACATTTATCTGTAGAGACTTTTCCAATGGATACCTTCTTATGTTTGGTTATACGCCCTAACTTGTGATTTCCATCAACATTCCTGCCTAGTAGTGACCTTGTGAGTCTCTCTCTAAAATGAGTGTGGCGAGCCATTGTCTGATCTGATAGGTCAGCCTCCCAATTCTCCTGGCGCTTTGCATGAGATATGTTTAGGCACAGCAAAGATCTGCCTATGGAGTATTGTCGAAGCGTCAGATGAGGGGACCTAGTGTTATTGTACCTCCCTTCTAAGGGCCTCCCACCCCTTAATTCGAGTACTTCGGATATGTTTAAAGGGAATGGCACTAGTCCTATGTTATGCTGCCCTTGAGGCACGTGAGAGCACACCCAACACTCGGTTTGGTTTAGCACCTTACCCACCAGGGAGTGATAATCCTCCAAAGGATGCCCGCCTATATTCAGAGTACTGGGGGACTGGCATCGTTGGATGCATCTCTCTTCAACTAGGGAGTTGCAGAACTTGCAGATACAATACTCATCAGACAATAGCCCCTCACACTGCCTCCGAGTTCCTGAGCTAGCAGACCTTTTCATAACCCCTGGACCAAGTTTGATAATGGGCTGCTCAGGATATCCTATTAACTTTTCTTCGGCCTCCATTTCATCCGTATCACTCCCAGAACTCTCCTCCGTCCTCCATCCTCCTTCACAAAAATAGAATGTCCTAGAAAAAGTAAAAACAAGGAAAATCCTGGAACAAAAGAAAAACAAAAACCGCCACTCCATCGCTGGAAAGATAGTTCTGAGGCAACGCCTCTGGTTCAGGTGTCTCAACTGCAGGCTTTAGGTCTCCCGGAACAGGCTCACGAGTGACAGCTCTATGTCGTCGGTCTGAGTCTTGTCTTGCACTTTCTCCGGATTATGGACTCTCCTGCAGTGGGTGGAATGGACCCAAGTGTCTCTCTCTGCAACCTTCAGTGATGTAGTACTGGTCAGCAGCACTTGGTACGGACCTTCCCAACGGTCTGTTAAACAACCTGAATGTAAGAAATTGCGGATCATAACATAGTCTCCAGGTTCAACATCATGACAGTTCGTCTCTGGCATACCAGGTGACAGCATTTTTAGTTTTTGTTGTTGTTGTTTCAGCTGTCTACTCATTCTTATAAGATATTGTACAGTCACTTCATTATTACACTTTAAGTCGTCTTGTGGACTTACGATCAAATGAGGTTGTCGTCCGAACAGTATCTCAAAGGGGGACAGATTAAGAGGAGGTCTAGGAGTGGTTCGAATGCTATGGAGGACCAACGGCTAAGCCTCAGGCCATGCCAACCCAGTTTCGGCCATTATCTTACCTAGTTTGTTTTTGATAGTACCGTTTACTCTCTCCACCTTACCACTGGCTTGTGGTCGATAAGGGGTGTGAAGTCTGCTACTGATTCGAATGAGTTTACACATATTTTGGAAGAAATCACCAGTAAAATGGGTACCCCTATCACTTTCAATGATTCTAGGGATACCGAACCTACACACAAAGTCTTGTACAATTTTCTTTGCAGTGAACACAGCAGTATTAGTGGCTGCCGGATATGCTTCTACCCAACCGGAAAACACATCAATACACACTAACACATACTTTAGATTCCTGCACGGTGGTAATTGGATATAGTCAATTTGTATTACCTGGAAAGGTCCGTCTGTAGGAGGGATGTGGGATGGCTCAGTTGGAATAGTTTTCCCAACATTTTTCCTCAAACAAGTAAGACATGACATTGCTTTCTTACCAGCTTGAGAGGAAAATCCGGGAGCACACCAGTATGCTCTCACCAGTTTGCACATACCTTCTTTACCCAGGTGAATCAGGCCGTGTGCTGCTTCAGCCAGGCTTGGATAGTATGTTCGGGGAGCTACAGGCTTACCTTGTCCATCCCTCCAGAGTCCTGAGGACTCTTGACCACATCCCTTCGCCTTCCAGACCGCCTTTTCCTGCAGGGAACACAAATCTTGCATTTCAATTAGTTTCTGCGTGTCTAATGTCTGAAAAACCATCATAGTCTCGGTCGATACAGTCATTGGTTGCCCTGCTGCCCATTTAGCAGCTTCGTCTGCCCTGTTGTTGCCCAATGACACTGGGTCTTCTTCAAATGTATGGGCTTTGCACTTTATGACGGCTACTGTTCTGGGTAACTGTATCGCTGTCAGAAGTCCTTTTATGTGTTGTGAATGTGCTACTGGTGTACCTGCTGCTGTCGTAAAGTTTCTAAGACGCCAAAGGGCCCCAAAATCGTGCACTACCCCGAAGGCGTACCTAGAGTCAGTATATATATTGGCTGATTTACCCTCTGCCAATTCACATGCTCTCCTTAGTGCTACTAGTTCCGCCACCTGGGCTGAGTGAGGTGGGCCAAGGGGTTCAGCTTCTACCACATCCTGATCATCTACAACAGCGTAACCAGTACATAGCTCTCCTGTCTCTGTCTGTCTATGGCAACTTCCGTCTGTATAAAACGTAAAATCTACATTTTCTAAGGGGGTGTCACGTATGTCGGGCCTTGCAGTAAAGGTCTGATTCAGGTGTTCCATACAATCATGCGTGTCAGTATTCTTGCCTAACTCATCATCAACCAGGGTCTCTTCACCTCCCACCCTTTGTGTCTCTAGAGACACATACGGAAGATATGTAGCTGGATTTAAGGTGCTACATCGTTTGATGGTGATGTTTGAGGGTGCCATCAGGGCTAGTTCCCATTTTGTGAATCTAGCTGAAGAAACATGTCTGGTTTGGGCTGAATTTAACAGAGCTGATACAGCATGGGGTGTATAGATGGTTGAATTATGTCCTAATACTACGTCCTCGCTCTTACTCACCAGAAGAGCCGTTGCTGCTACACTTCTGAGACATGTTGGGAGTGATCTTGCCACATTGTCTAATTGTGCACTGTAGTATGCTACCGGTCTGCTAGCGTCACCATGTTTCTGTGCGAGGACACCTGCTGCACAGCCATCAGCTTCTGTACAAAATAGCTCAAAAGGCTTTTCATAATCATGTATTCCCAATGCAGGTGCTCTTGTCAGACTATCTTTAAGATTAAAGAATGCTTGCTCTGACTCTTCTGTGTGTACAACACGTTCTGGTTTTGAGGAAGAGACTAGCTCCTGCAATGGTAATGCCAGAATAGAAAAACCTGGGATCCAGGACCTACAGTATCCACACATCCCCAAGAAAGTACGAATCTGCTTCTGGCTCTGCGGCAGGGTCATGTGTTGTATGGCCTCAATTCTGTCGGTTGTCAGGTGTCTTAGCCCCTTAGTGAGGCAGTGTCCTAAGTATTTGACCTTAGTCTGACATGGCTGTAATTTATCCTTTGCCACCTTGTGCCCTGTTTGTGAAAGATGAAGCAACAACAATTCATGTAAACATGACATAAAAGAATCAGAGCACAACAACAAATCGTCCACATATTGAATTAGAACAGACCCATTGTGGGGTTGAAAGGATTGCAAACAGTCATGTAAGGCTTGGGAGAAAATACTGGGGCTGTCAATGAACCCCTGGGGTAGTCTGGTCCATGTGTATTGCACTCCCCTGTAGGAGAATGCAAAAAGGTATTGGCAGTCAGGGTGAAGAGGGACTGAGAAGAAAGCAGAACATAGATCAATGACAGTAAAATGACTGGCAGACGGTGGAATCTGCATGAGGATGACAGCTGGATTCGGCACTACGGGGAATTGGCTCTCAACAACTTTATTAATTCCCCTTAAGTCCTGGACTAATCTATAGCCCCTCCCCCCATTCTTCTTCACAGGGAAAATGGGACTATTTGCTGTACTGGCTGTACGAATTAAAATCCCCTGTTGTAACAGCCTCTCAATAACAGGATATACCCCTAGTTCCACCTCCGGTTTTAATGGATACTGTGGGATTTTTGGAGCTATCCTACCACTTTTTAGATTGACCATGACAGGGGCTACGTTTGCCATCAGTCCAGTGTCCTGTCCATCTCTGGTCCATAGGGAACCTGGTATTTCCAGCAACATCCCCTTTACTTGAGGTGGACTTTGTTCTATAACAGGAGAGTGTAACATTAACCTTTGAGGGGTGTCCAATATGTCCTGTACCTCATGTGCAACCTTCTCGGGTATATCTAGGAACACACCATCTGAAGTACAGTATATGACACATCCCATTTTACATAACAAGTCTCTCCTTAGTAAGTTAGTAGGAGCCGCTGCAGCTAAGAGAAACGAATGCTTAGTATGCAGAGGGCCGATAGTAACTTCAGCGGGTTTAGTTAGAGGATAATGTAACACTTTTCCCGTCACCCCCATAGCTGGAATGGTTTTACTGGTCACCTGTAGATTGAAAGGAGAGGTTATCACAGATCGGGCCGCCCCTGTATCTACAAGAAAAGTTTGTTTCCTACCAGCTATGTCAACTATCATTGTTGGTTCTTCACTCTGACTCTCAGTTAACCTCACTGGCTGTAGACTACAGGTATGACCTGACCTCTAGCGCTGACTATTATTTTCTCGTGCAGTATTTGCTGCTATAATATGCGCAGGTAGCTGTGTGTTCTCTTGCCTATGTGTGTTTCTCAGTGGAGGATACCTATATGATTCCCCCCTTGATGTTTCTTTCCTTGCTTCTGGACAGAATCTCCTTATGTGTCCCTCTTTTTTACAGCAAAAACATACCATGACCTTTTTACTTGAGTTGTATGCTTGGTATGATTGTGGTTGTGTGTGTATTCCTTCTAAAGCCTGAATACTCACCGTCATCAACCTATCACCTTTCTCTTCTTTTTTCCTAAAGATATTTTTGTCATGTTCCACAGCAGACTCCCTAAGAGAGTCTACTGTGATACCTCTCCAGTTAGGTAATGAGGTTTGTACCCTGGTTTTTAAATTTTCCCTAAGACCATCCATTAACACTCCTACAGCTACTTCCCTGTGATGTGGATCCTCTCTTATGTCAGTTACTCCGGTAAAGTGTGTTATTGATGCTAGCGCCCTAGAAAAATAGTCTGCTGCTGTTTCACTATCCTTTTGCTTAATGGTGAAAATCTTACTCCAATTTACTACTACTGGAAAATAGATGGCTAAGTGTTTGACAATTTGTTCTATATTCTTTTGGTTAATCTCATCAGTCAAGGTGTCATCTTCCTTCAACAAACAATCTTCAATGAATTTTTGTATGTTAGTATTGGGAGGAAGACACGCCCTCAACACTACACGCCAATCCTTATTGGTTGGTTCGTGGGCATTTCCTAAGTCTTTAACAAATTTCTGACACTTAGCCAACTCTTTTCTAGGATCTGGGAATTCCGTCATAATGGAACGTAATTCTGATCTAGTCCAGGGACAATGCATTGTAACATTTCTTAAAGGAACTACACCATCCTTGTCCGGTTTCCCATTGGGAACTGATATTGTGCGGACTGGGAACGCACCCTCTGGTACACTGACTTCAGGGGACACTACAGGATTTGCTGGTTCTAGATTTAGAACACTTTCACTTCTAGTGATCATGCTACTCTCACCTATCTCAGCCATTTTCTCATACTTGCGCTGAGCCTCTAGTACACTAACAGCATGGGCAATGGCTGAAATCACAGTGGGTTCATCTTCATTTTCAGATACACTTGGTTGAAACTGGCTTAAAACAGGGTAAAACTTAGCAATTTTTCTATTTTCAGTTTTAACAACGGCTGTACTTACCCCTTCCGCCACATAAGGTGGCGGGGGCGCGCTTGCGCTGAGTTTGCCACGCTTCGCAGCGGTTACATCTGCCTTACGCGCGCTTTTCGTTACGCCTACTTCCGGTTTGCATTCGCTGCTCTGCCACGTGTTACCTTCCATTTGCCACAATTTTAAACAATCATTATGTCTATTTCTCTTTTTCGTTGACTTGATCAACCATACTTTATCTTTTACGTTATTTAGTACTTCTGAATAAAAACTTCCTATTGTTGGGAAAGGCCTATCACAATCTTTGGTCATCTTGACCCACGTGTCGCAATACGCAGTTGCGTATGCACCATATTTCTTAAACATAAGATACCTAGCTGACCCCAGCGGTCCTTCCTTAAGCAGCACAACATCAACCATCTCTAGCGTTTGCTTCGCACCCATTGTGAAAACAACCTATTTCTCAACGCTACGCAAAAAGACTTTTTACCTGTTCTCCTTTCAAACAGAACTTACTAGAGATTTTTATCCGTGGACGATTTCACAGGCTACGCCCACGCACCTCCTAACCCAGAAATATCACTATGGACAACAGAAATATCAGCTCCTCGATATCCTGGCTCTCCACAAAATTCTGTTGAGTATTACTGAACTGGTAGTACCGGGGTTTTATACCCGTTTGTACCAGCGTAATTCCTCTCAGCCGTTCAACCCAAGTCACAAGCACGGTTGTACAACCATGCGGTCCGATCGCACCGCTTAGCAATACTAACTATCACTAAACTTTGCGATTACTCTTGGGGAGAAAGTTTCCAAAAGCTTTTTAACTGTTCTCTTTTCAAACAGGGCTTTTGCTGCCAGTATACCTGCCTTATATACTACCTCGGTTGCAAGCCCGCCTCGTCAAGCGGCAACCGATATCCCTGTCTTTTTGACAGTAAATCAACTTTCACTTCAAAATCATACAATCACCAAACACATACACCTTAGTTTTCTGCGCAGAAAATCAACAATATTCCCAACAATAGTGATAGTGTTTCAGAGACTTTCACAAGTGATTTATACTATGTATGTATAACTATCAAATTGATTGTTTAACCACGTGGCAAATCTGCCGGAAGTTCGCGTACGCACAGCAGGAAATACACATACGCGGATACAGTAATACAGTTAAAACGCACAATGACAGAAAAAAGAAACAGTTTTCTCTTTTGTCCCTAGGTTCTAGTTAGCGTGCCCTAGATAATGCAAAACGGACATTCGGTTTCACAACACAGAGTAAAATTCAGGTTTTGAACACCATGCGTTCTTACCCGTTTATGACGCGTCTCCACCCTTTGTTGAGGAACCGAAATCCGTTGGTCTTGCGTATCATCGGCAACGAAACCTCCAAAGCTCACGAGCCCCCAAATCGTTATGTGCGTACTGTCGCTAACCAATAACGATTGTCGAACCTCGATTTGTGTTTCCAAAGCACAAAGATTTATTCGCAAATAAGTAGAATAATATGCTCAAGCGAAGTAATAGTAAATACAGCCGTTACTTATCGCAGGCGCTCTGGATCCAGTGCAGTCATTCAATCCTGAAGTCTGGGGACAAGATGTCTGCACTCTGGATCACAAGCTGCTGCTTATATACACAATCAAATACAGTAATACAATGAAGATGGTATGGCTTGCATTTATTGGTCCGGGTGTCAGGAATGTCCAAGGGGTCGTCAATCATTGGCTGGCTCATCCTAAGGAATCCAAAGGAGGGGGTCATCTCTGCAGGGGGTATGCTCTGCTCTTCCCGCCAGGATGCCTTAGTCTTAAGTAGTTCATAATTCCCTATCATTCATAACTTGCGTATGCACTCTGCGATTCCCTCGCAGAGTGAACCAAACAGTAGGATATGCAATAAGGTTCATTATGATACCACTTATGATGTTATTCCTTTAACCCGTTCCGTGTATTTCACTAATATGCAAGTAACTCTGATATAACATATAAATACTACTATATTTCGACATAACTGACTATGTGTTGCAACTACCATTAATGTGTACTATTTTATAAGTATGCGTGTTTGTGCGAATGTATGGTAAAAGACCAACTACTGTTGTTGCCACGTGTAGTGGATGCGTACGCCCTTTCACGCCGTAGCGTACCCTTGTACGTCGATGCGTACCGTACGCATCTTTTCAGACAAAGACAACCAAGTTTGCTAGACTTTAATTGAAATGACTTTATCCAATTTACTGACTTCGACACTCTGGATACGGCAAAACAAACATACTTCCAATCTCTTATCTATGCTCAGGCTTCTAACCCCAAATGCCTTTTCAATACATTTAAATATCTTCTCAATCCTCCCACCCCGAACCCTCCATCTACTTTCAGTGCTCAGGATCTTGCTTCCTACTTCAAGGACAAGATTGACAAGATCAGACTAGAAATGGTATCCTCTTCCTTGACAAGCAATCAGCTCAATTCCTTCCCACTACCCTCTGACACCCTCTCTTCATTTGACCCGACAAATGAAGAGGAAATTTCTACGCTGTTCTTATCTTCCTACTCTACTTCCTGTCCTCTTGATCCTATTCCCTCGCAAATTGGTAGATCCCTGTCTTCTGTGCTCATTTCACCTCTAACTCAAATCTGTAATCTCTCGCTCTCTACTGGCATCTTTCCATCACTATACAAGCATGCAGTGATTACTCCTATTCTAAAAAAACAGGATTCCGACCCAAACTCTCTATCAAATTACCACCCCATCTCTCAGCTGCCGTGCCCCTCCAAGCTTCTAGAGAGACTTGCCTACACTCGCCTCACACGCTTTCTTTCCGCTAACAACCTGTTGGATCCTCTTCAGTCTGGCTTTCGTTCTCAACACTTCACAGAGACTGCGTTGACCAAGGTTGTCAATGATCTGATCACTGCTAAAACTGAACGCCATTACTCTCTCCTAATTCTCTTGGATCTCTCTGCTGCATTTGACACCGTTGACCACTCTCTTCTCCTGCAAACGCTGCAATCCCTAGGGCTTCAAGACACTGTTCTATCCTGGTTCTCATCCTACCTTTCTAATCACTCTTTCACTGTTAATGTCTCTGGAGCCACCTCTGCTCCGCTTCCCCTATCAGTTGGAGTACCACAAGGCTCAGTGCTAGGTCCTCTGCTGTTCTCTATCTATACAGCTTCTCTTGGAAATCTAATAAGTTCCTTTGGCTTTCAGTATCATCTCTATGCGGATGATACCCAAATCTATCTATCCTCTCCTGATCTCTCGACATCTGTGTTGTCCCGTGTAACTGACTGTCTTTCTGCCATTTCATCTTGGATGTCCTCTCGCCAACTCAAACTTAATCTTTCTAAAACAGAGTTAATAATATTCCCACCCGCCAACAAGAGCATACCTGACATTTCTATCTCTGTTGATAACATGACCATAAATCTCACCCCACAAGCTCGCTGCCTAGGTGTAATCCTTGACTCACACCTATTCTTTGTTTCCCACATTGACTCTATATTTAAATCCTGCTACATGCATCTAAAGAACATTTCCAGAATTCGCACATATCTCACGCAAGACACTGCAAAAACCTTAATTCATGCACTCATCATCTCCCGCATTGACTATTGCAATTCCCTCCTTACTGGTCTTCCCAAAAACAGACTTAAACCTGCGGCAAGACTGATTTTCCTTGCAAATTGTTCTTCCTCTGTTGAATCACTCTGTATGTCCCTACACTGGCTGCCTGTTTTGTACCGAATCCAATATAAAATACTTTTACTAACCTACAATGTGTCACGGGCACTAGGAGTCTTTACCCAGGGATCACCAGATGGTAGGCTTACCAGAGCAATGTAGATGGTAATAGCGTACTCTGGTAGCTGGGTGATCACGGAACATGAAATGATGGCCGATGAGATGCTCAGGAAAGTCTATGACTAGCAACACTGGTAATAATGCGGTAATAATACACAAGGAACTGTATGGACAAGGCACGTGAAGGTAGTCAGTGGTCTGCGATAGCAAGTTGTACCACTGCTATAGTGAGGAGGAATGTCCAACAGAAACAAGGAGGTGATGAGAGTCAGCGGTCTGCGGGTAGCAAGTTGTACCGCTGTCTGAGAGAAGGAATGGAATCCAAGTGGAGGTATCCGGGTAGTCAGTGGTCTGCGGTAGCAAGTTGTACCACTGCTATGTGAGAGGATAATGGAACAGGGGATACCGGAACAGGGATCAGTGGTCTGACATCAGCAAGTTGTACCACTGAATATATATGTGAGGAGGTGCACAAGGGAAGACTGCAACACAGGATATACACAGGCACCTTATACACGATCCACAGTAATATGCACAATATAGATATATATATATATAAATGACTGAGCAGGTCTGCAATCTAGAAAGTCTCTTGAAGTAGTCCAGCACAATGATAACACAGTCAATGATAGCAATAGACTCAGCGGATAGCAGACTCCAGAGAGAACCAAACACAGTCCAGCAAGATATGCAATACACAGCACAGTCAATGAGAAGTATGCATACCGTGGTTCAGCAGTAGCGGTCAGATGGGAATGCAGCGGTACCTGAGCGGCTGGAGGCCGACTGGATAGGAAGTCCCTGGATAGGTGAGGCAGCGGTCTAGCAGGTGCAGAGCACAGGTGAGTAGACCAACAGGGACACGAATCCACAGGAGTCAGCAACACGTGGAACTGAACTCAGAAGGGACCCAGGAGAATGGAGATGATCCAGCAGAGGGTAGTAGATGAGATACAACTCCAATGCTGTCAGGAGGGTAGAGACCAGTGGAACACGTGAAGGCGTGGAGAGCGGATCAGCAGGAGATGGACGATAGCGCTGACCACAGCAGCAGGACTCAGCGGCACACGGAGGTAACCAGTAGCAACCACAGGAACCAACAGCGATGGGACACAGGAGTGCAGCGCAGGCCAGGAGCTGTTGATCACGAAGTGTAGCAGATAGTAATGCAAGCGGCAGTCTCGAGGAAGATACAACAGAGATGAGGTAAGTCTGCAGTGCACAGGGCAGCGGATAGGAATCAGCTGGCAGTCACGATGATGAACACAGGCGAGTTGCAAGCAGGAGACTGTAGTGCACGGAGGCAGTGGATAGTAATCAGCTGGCAGTCACGATGATGAACACAGGCGAGTTACCAGCAGGAGACTGTAGTGCATGGAGGCAGCGGATAGTAATCAGCTGGCAGTCACGATGATGAACACAGGCGAGTTGCAAGCAGGAGACTGTAGTGCACGGAGGCAGCGGATAGGAATCAGCAAACAGACTTGATGAGAAGCAGGTGAGTGAAGTAAAAGCTGGAGTGCACGGAGGCAGCGGATAGCAATGAGCAAACAGTCACATTGAAATAAAATAACGTTGAAGTGGTTTAGAAGACTGTAGTGCACGGAGGCAGCGGATAGGAATCAGCAAACAGTCACGATGATACAGTTGATGGTAGAAGTGGTATGGGAACCACAGTAGTAGAAGTGGTTTAGAAGACTGTAGTGCACGGAGGCAGCGGATAGGAATCAGCAAACAGTCACGATGATACAGTTGATGGTAGAAGTGGTATGGGAACCACAGTAATAGAAGTGGTTTAGAAGACTGTAGTGCACGGAGGCAGCGGATAGGAATCAGCAAACAGTCACGATGATACAGTTGATGGTAGAAGTGGTATGGGAACCACAGTAATAGAAGTGGTTTGGAAACCACAGGGATAGAAGTGGTTTGGAAACCACAGGAATCAGCAGCGCTGAATACACGAGGAATACAGGAACACCTTCCGAGACTCATGGGGAATGAGACTCCAAGATCAGGCAACGTGGTGTTGACCACAGGTGCTTAATATAGGGAGTGTTGCCTGATCTGCCAATTGAGTTAAAGGGGTATACACTGAAGTATAGAAAAGGGCTGCGCATGCGCAGACCCTCAGGATGGTGGACGGCCACGGTTCCTAAATGTCCGGGAAGAGGCACTCACGGTCCGGTGAGTGACAGTACCCCCCCTTTTAAAGGTGGGCACAGAACGCCTGGAACCGGGCTTGTCCGGATTTTTGGAGTAAAACTTCTTCAAAAGGGCAGGAGCATTAAGATCTTCAGCTTTGATCCAAGAGCGCTCCTCAGGACCAAAGCCCTTCCAATGAACGAGGAAGTGGAGGACTCCTCGCGAAATTTTTGCGTCTAGTACCTCGGTAATCTCGAAATCCTCCTCCTGATGGACTTGAACTGGCTGGGGAGCTGAGGGAGGAGTTGAGAAACGGTTGATAATAAGAGGTTTGAGCAAGGATACATGGAAGGCATTAGAAATCCGAAGATTCTTAGGAAGAAGGAGTTTCACACATACTGGATTGATAACTTGAATGATCCTATATGGACCAATAAAACGAGGGGCGAATTTCATGGATGGAACCTTCAAACGAATATTTTTTGTGGATAACCAGACACGATCTCCAATTTTTAGTGGTGGAATAGCCCGCCTCTTCTTATCAGCGAAAGATTTATATTTGACAGATGTCTTCTTTAAACAGGTTCTGACCTGAGACCAGATATTTTTAAAGGTCTGACAAACAGTTTCCACCGCAGGAACTTGGGTGGGCGGGAGGGCAGGAAATTCCGGAAAAGACGGATGGTGACCGTAGACCACTAGCACTTGACTTTTTGAAGATGACTCCTGAGATCCATCTTCAACGTCCGATGACGTCATGAACGCCCGATGAGGAGGAAGGCGTTCAGACTGAACTTTATCACACAGATCCGTAGATGAAGGATCTTGTGGAGGAGGACCTGGTGGAAAAGACGAATGCTGTCTTTTGAATGAAACCACTTGGGAGAGACAACGATGATGACATTCAGTTCCCCAAGATGTAACTCGAGGAGTGCGCCAGTCAATCTGGGGAGAGTGACACTGAAGCCATGGAAGGCCTAAGACAATCGGACTTGTCGTAACAGGAAGGATTAAAAACGATATTTCTTCATGATGCAGGGCACCAATCTGAAGTGTTACTGGAGACGTACTCTGGGTGATGAGACCGTTGATGAGACGTGATCCATCGATAGCCGTCACAGTAATGGGAGTTTTTAAGGTAATCACTGGTAGAGACCATTGATTTACTAATGATTTGGAAATAAAATTTCCTGCTGCTCCGGAATCAATCAATGCCTGTGACTCAAAGGCTTTGGTAGCAAAGGAAATCGTAACATCAAAAGCGCAGGCTTTTAATTTCATGGAAGATGGAGAGGACTCCAGGAACCCTAACCTTATCTCCCCAGTATTGGTTAGAGCCCGGCATCTCCTGGGACAAGAATTGAGCATATGCGTAGAATCGGCACAATAGATACAAAGTCTATTCTTTATTCTTCGGTCCCTCTCCTCTAAAGTTAATTTGGAGCGACCTATCTCCATGGGTATCACCGGAGATGAAGCTGGGTGAAATTGAGGATTTGAGAGAAGAGGTGTTTTAACCGAAGTTGTTTTCTCAGGTTCTCTTTCAAGAAACCTCAGGTCTACCCGCTGGCAAAGAGAGATCAAATCTTCTAAAGAGGAGGGTAGTTCTTGTGAAGTCAGTGCGTTTTTAATTTTATCGGAAAGCCCCTGCCAGAAGGCGGCAACTAGTGCTTCAGTGTTCCACTGAAGTTCAGAGGCTAAGATCCTAAATCGAATGACGTACTGAGCCACAGTGCGAGATCCTTGGCGAAGACGGAGAATGCTGGATGCAGCGGAAATGACACGACCTGGTTCATCGAATACACTTCGGAACGTGGAAATAAACTCGGCACTATCCTGTAACAATGGATCGTTTCTTTCCCACAGAGGGGAAGCCCATGCGAGAGCTTGTCCAGAAAACAATGAAATAAGATAGGCCACTCTGGAACGATGGGTAGAAAAATTTTGAGGTTGGAGCTCAAAATGAACTGAGCATTGAGTAAGAAAACCCCTACAAGTTTTGGGGTCTCCATCGTATTTTGACGGAGTAGGCAGGTGAAGCGTGGAAGCTGTAAACACCTGGGATGGCACTGGGGAAACGGAGGAAGGCACAGGAGCATCAACAGTAGCTGTCACAGTCTGTCCAGATGTTCCTTGGGAGGTTAATGACTGATAACACTGAAGTAACAGCTGTTGGCGGGCATCCTGTTGCTCCACACGGCTAACCAGATGTTGCAGCATCTCTTTGGCGGTAGGTTCCGCATCTGGGTCTGTCATGGCCTGATCTTACTGTCATGGGCACTAGGAGTCTTTACCCAGGGATCACCAGATGGTAGGCTTACCAGAGCAATGTAGATGGTAATAGCGTACTCTGGTAGCTGGGTGATCACGGAACATGAAATGATGGCCGATGAGATGCTCAGGAAAGTCTATGACTAGCAACACTGGTAATAATGCGGTAATAATACACAAGGAACTGTATGGACAAGGCACGTGAAGGTAGTCAGTGGTCTGCGATAGCAAGTTGTACCACTGCTATAGTGAGGAGGAATGTCCAACAGAAACAAGGAGGTGATGAGAGTCAGCGGTCTGCGGGTAGCAAGTTGTACCGCTGTCTGAGAGAAGGAATGGAATCCAAGTGGAGGTATCCGGGTAGTCAGTGGTCTGCGGTAGCAAGTTGTACCACTGCTATGTGAGAGGATAATGGAACAGGGGATACCGGAACAGGGATCAGTGGTCTGACATCAGCAAGTTGTACCACTGAATATATATGTGAGGAGGTGCACAAGGGAAGACTGCAACACAGGATATACACAGGCACCTTATACACGATCCACAGTAATATGCACAATATAGATATATATATATATAAATGACTGAGCAGGTCTGCAATCTAGAAAGTCTCTTGAAGTAGTCCAGCACAATGATAACACAGTCAATGATAGCAATAGACTCAGCGGATAGCAGACTCCAGAGAGAACCAAACACAGTCCAGCAAGATATGCAATACACAGCACAGTCAATGAGAAGTATGCATACCGTGGTTCAGCAGTAGCGGTCAGATGGGAATGCAGCGGTACCTGAGCGGCTGGAGGCCGACTGGATAGGAAGTCCCTGGATAGGTGAGGCAGCGGTCTAGCAGGTGCAGAGCACAGGTGAGTAGACCAACAGGGACACGAATCCACAGGAGTCAGCAACACGTGGAACTGAACTCAGAAGGGACCCAGGAGAATGGAGATGATCCAGCAGAGGGTAGTAGATGAGATACAACTCCAATGCTGTCAGGAGGGTAGAGACCAGTGGAACACGTGAAGGCGTGGAGAGCGGATCAGCAGGAGATGGACGATAGCGCTGACCACAGCAGCAGGACTCAGCGGCACACGGAGGTAACCAGTAGCAACCACAGGAACCAACAGCGATGGGACACAGGAGTGCAGCGCAGGCCAGGAGCTGTTGATCACGAAGTGTAGCAGATAGTAATGCAAGCGGCAGTCTCGAGGAAGATACAACAGAGATGAGGTAAGTCTGCAGTGCACAGGGCAGCGGATAGGAATCAGCTGGCAGTCACGATGATGAACACAGGCGAGTTGCAAGCAGGAGACTGTAGTGCACGGAGGCAGTGGATAGTAATCAGCTGGCAGTCACGATGATGAACACAGGCGAGTTACCAGCAGGAGACTGTAGTGCATGGAGGCAGCGGATAGTAATCAGCTGGCAGTCACGATGATGAACACAGGCGAGTTGCAAGCAGGAGACTGTAGTGCACGGAGGCAGCGGATAGGAATCAGCAAACAGACTTGATGAGAAGCAGGTGAGTGAAGTAAAAGCTGGAGTGCACGGAGGCAGCGGATAGCAATGAGCAAACAGTCACATTGAAATAAAATAACGTTGAAGTGGTTTAGAAGACTGTAGTGCACGGAGGCAGCGGATAGGAATCAGCAAACAGTCACGATGATACAGTTGATGGTAGAAGTGGTATGGGAACCACAGTAGTAGAAGTGGTTTAGAAGACTGTAGTGCACGGAGGCAGCGGATAGGAATCAGCAAACAGTCACGATGATACAGTTGATGGTAGAAGTGGTATGGGAACCACAGTAATAGAAGTGGTTTAGAAGACTGTAGTGCACGGAGGCAGCGGATAGGAATCAGCAAACAGTCACGATGATACAGTTGATGGTAGAAGTGGTATGGGAACCACAGTAATAGAAGTGGTTTGGAAACCACAGGGATAGAAGTGGTTTGGAAACCACAGGAATCAGCAGCGCTGAATACACGAGGAATACAGGAACACCTTCCGAGACTCATGGGTAATGAGACTCCAAGATCAGGCAACGTGGTGTTGACCACAGGTGCTTAATATAGGGAGTGTTGCCTGATCTGCCAATTGAGTTAAAGGGGTATACACTGAAGTATAGAAAAGGGCTGCGCATGCGCAGACCCTCAGGATGGTGGACGGCCACGGTTCCTAAATGTCCGGGAAGAGGCACTCACGGTCCGGTGAGTGACAGTACCCCCCCTTTTAAAGGTGGGCACAGAACGCCTGGAACCGGGCTTGTCCGGATTTTTGGAGTAAAACTTCTTCAAAAGGGCAGGAGCATTAAGATCTTCAGCTTTGATCCAAGAGCGCTCCTCAGGACCAAAGCCCTTCCAATGAACGAGGAAGTGGAGGACTCCTCGCGAAATTTTTGCGTCTAGTACCTCGGTAATCTCGAAATCCTCCTCCTGATGGACTTGAACTGGCTGGGGAGCTGAGGGAGGAGTTGAGAAACGGTTGATAATAAGAGGTTTGAGCAAGGATACATGGAAGGCATTAGAAATCCGAAGATTCTTAGGAAGAAGGAGTTTCACACATACTGGATTGATAACTTGAATGATCCTATATGGACCAATAAAACGAGGGGCGAATTTCATGGATGGAACCTTCAAACGAATATTTTTTGTGGATAACCAGACACGATCTCCAATTTTTAGTGGTGGAATAGCCCGCCTCTTCTTATCAGCGAAAGATTTATATTTGACAGATGTCTTCTTTAAACAGGTTCTGACCTGAGACCAGATATTTTTAAAGGTCTGACAAACAGTTTCCACCGCAGGAACTTGGGTGGGCGGGAGGGCAGGAAATTCCGGAAAAGACGGATGGTGACCGTAGACCACTAGCACTTGACTTTTTGAAGATGACTCCTGAGATCCATCTTCAACGTCCGATGACGTCATGAACGCCCGATGAGGAGGAAGGCGTTCAGACTGAACTTTATCACACAGATCCGTAGATGAAGGATCTTGTGGAGGAGGACCTGGTGGAAAAGACGAATGCTGTCTTTTGAATGAAACCACTTGGGAGAGACAACGATGATGACATTCAGTTCCCCAAGATGTAACTCGAGGAGTGCGCCAGTCAATCTGGGGAGAGTGACACTGAAGCCATGGAAGGCCTAAGACAATCGGACTTGTCGTAACAGGAAGGATTAAAAACGATATTTCTTCATGATGCAGGGCACCAATCTGAAGTGTTACTGGAGACGTACTCTGGGTGATGAGACCGTTGATGAGACGTGATCCATCGATAGCCGTCACAGTAATGGGAGTTTTTAAGGTAATCACTGGTAGAGACCATTGATTTACTAATGATTTGGAAATAAAATTTCCTGCTGCTCCGGAATCAATCAATGCCTGTGACTCAAAGGCTTTGGTAGCAAAGGAAATCGTAACATCAAAAGCGCAGGCTTTTAATTTCATGGAAGATGGAGAGGACTCCAGGAACCCTAACCTTATCTCCCCAGTATTGGTTAGAGCCCGGCATCTCCTGGGACAAGAATTGAGCATATGCGTAGAATCGGCACAATAGATACAAAGTCTATTCTTTATTCTTCGGTCCCTCTCCTCTAAAGTTAATTTGGAGCGACCTATCTCCATGGGTATCACCGGAGATGAAGCTGGGTGAAATTGAGGATTTGAGAGAAGAGGTGTTTTAACCGAAGTTGTTTTCTCAGGTTCTCTTTCACGAAACCTCAGGTCTACCCGCTGGCAAAGAGAGATCAAATCTTCTAAAGAGGAGGGTAGTTCTTGTGAAGTCAGTGCGTTTTTAATTTTATCGGAAAGCCCCTGCCAGAAGGCGGCAACTAGTGCTTCAGTGTTCCACTGAAGTTCAGAGGCTAAGATCCTAAATCGAATGACGTACTGAGCCACAGTGCGAGATCCTTGGCGAAGACGGAGAATGCTGGATGCAGCGGAAATGACACGACCTGGTTCATCGAATACACTTCGGAACGTGGAAATAAACTCGGCACTATCCTGTAACAATGGATCGTTTCTTTCCCACAGAGGGGAAGCCCATGCGAGAGCTTGTCCAGAAAACAATGAAATAAGATAGGCCACTCTGGAACGATGGGTAGAAAAATTTTGAGGTTGGAGCTCAAAATGAACTGAGCATTGAGTAAGAAAACCCCTACAAGTTTTGGGGTCTCCATCGTATTTTGACGGAGTAGGCAGGTGAAGCGTGGAAGCTGTAAACACCTGGGATGGCACTGGGGAAACGGAGGAAGGCACAGGAGCATCAACAGTAGCTGTCACAGTCTGTCCAGATGTTCCTTGGGAGGTTAATGACTGATAACACTGAAGTAACAGCTGTTGGCGGGCATCCTATTGCTCCACACGGCTAACCAGATGTTGCAGCATCTCTTTGGCGGTAGGTTCCGCATCTGGGTCTGTCATGGCCTGATCTTACTGTCACGGGCACTAGGAGTCTTTACCCAGGGATCACCAGATGGTAGGCTTACCAGAGCAATGTAGATGGTAATAGCGTACTCTGGTAGCTGGGTGATCACGGAACATGAAATGATGGCCGATGAGATGCTCAGGAAAGTCTATGACTAGCAACACTGGTAATAATGCGGTAATAATACACAAGGAACTGTATGGACAAGGCACGTGAAGGTAGTCAGTGGTCTGCGATAGCAAGTTGTACCACTGCTATAGTGAGGAGGAATGTCCAACAGAAACAAGGAGGTGATGAGAGTCAGCGGTCTGCGGGTAGCAAGTTGTACCGCTGTCTGAGAGAAGGAATGGAATCCAAGTGGAGGTATCCGGGTAGTCAGTGGTCTGCGGTAGCAAGTTGTACCACTGCTATGTGAGAGGATAATGGAACAGGGGATACCGGAACAGGGATCAGTGGTCTGACATCAGCAAGTTGTACCACTGAATATATATGTGAGGAGGTGCACAAGGGAAGACTGCAACACAGGATATACACAGGCACCTTATACACGATCCACAGTAATATGCACAATATAGATATATATATATATAAATGACTGAGCAGGTCTGCAATCTAGAAAGTCTCTTGAAGTAGTCCAGCACAATGATAACACAGTCAATGATAGCAATAGACTCAGCGGATAGCAGACTCCAGAGAGAACCAAACACAGTCCAGCAAGATATGCAATACACAGCACAGTCAATGAGAAGTATGCATACCGTGGTTCAGCAGTAGCGGTCAGATGGGAATGCAGCGGTACCTGAGCGGCTGGAGGCCGACTGGATAGGAAGTCCCTGGATAGGTGAGGCAGCGGTCTAGCAGGTGCAGAGCACAGGTGAGTAGACCAACAGGGACACGAATCCACAGGAGTCAGCAACACGTGGAACTGAACTCAGAAGGGACCCAGGAGAATGGAGATGATCCAGCAGAGGGTAGTAGATGAGATACAACTCCAATGCTGTCAGGAGGGTAGAGACCAGTGGAACACGTGAAGGCGTGGAGAGCGGATCAGCAGGAGATGGACGATAGCGCTGACCACAGCAGCAGGACTCAGCGGCACACGGAGGTAACCAGTAGCAACCACAGGAACCAACAGCGATGGGACACAGGAGTGCAGCGCAGGCCAGGAGCTGTTGATCACGAAGTGTAGCAGATAGTAATGCAAGCGGCAGTCTCGAGGAAGATACAACAGAGATGAGGTAAGTCTGCAGTGCACAGGGCAGCGGATAGGAATCAGCTGGCAGTCACGATGATGAACACAGGCGAGTTGCAAGCAGGAGACTGTAGTGCACGGAGGCAGTGGATAGTAATCAGCTGGCAGTCACGATGATGAACACAGGCGAGTTACCAGCAGGAGACTGTAGTGCATGGAGGCAGCGGATAGTAATCAGCTGGCAGTCACGATGATGAACACAGGCGAGTTGCAAGCAGGAGACTGTAGTGCACGGAGGCAGCGGATAGGAATCAGCAAACAGACTTGATGAGAAGCAGGTGAGTGAAGTAAAAGCTGGAGTGCACGGAGGCAGCGGATAGCAATGAGCAAACAGTCACATTGAAATAAAATAACGTTGAAGTGGTTTAGAAGACTGTAGTGCACGGAGGCAGCGGATAGGAATCAGCAAACAGTCACGATGATACAGTTGATGGTAGAAGTGGTATGGGAACCACAGTAGTAGAAGTGGTTTAGAAGACTGTAGTGCACGGAGGCAGCGGATAGGAATCAGCAAACAGTCACGATGATACAGTTGATGGTAGAAGTGGTATGGGAACCACAGTAATAGAAGTGGTTTAGAAGACTGTAGTGCACGGAGGCAGCGGATAGGAATCAGCAAACAGTCACGATGATACAGTTGATGGTAGAAGTGGTATGGGAACCACAGTAATAGAAGTGGTTTGGAAACCACAGGGATAGAAGTGGTTTGGAAACCACAGGAATCAGCAGCGCTGAATACACGAGGAATACAGGAACACCTTCCGAGACTCATGGGGAATGAGACTCCAAGATCAGGCAACGTGGTGTTGACCACAGGTGCTTAATATAGGGAGTGTTGCCTGATCTGCCAATTGAGTTAAAGGGGTATACACTGAAGTATAGAAAAGGGCTGCGCATGCGCAGACCCTCAGGATGGTGGACGGCCACGGTTCCTAAATGTCCGGGAAGAGGCACTCACGGTCCGGTGAGTGACACAATGCCATCAACAAAGCTGCACCAACATACATCTCCTCTCTTGTCTCAAAATATCTCCCAACTCGGCAACTCCGTTCTGCACAAGATCTGCGTCTCTCATCCACCCTCATTATATCCTCCCATTCCCGGTTACAGGACTTCTTTCGGGCTGCACCCACTTTATGGAATTCTCTCCCTCGCACAGTAAGACTCTCCTCTGGTCTACAAACTTTCAAGCGTTCTCTGAAAACCTACCTCTCAGACAAGCTTATAATATTCCTCTGCCACCCTCTTAACCTCGCTACCTTTAGCCTGTTACACAGTTTCCTGCGGGACAGCTGCCCCCTGACCAACATTGTTGTGTGACGGGTTCATTTAGCTTATGAGTCACTTTTACCTTTGCAGTCTGGCTGGGCCAAAATGCAAAATGTAGACTTAACCTCATGTGTCAATCTCCCATTGTCCCATAGATTGTAAGCTTGCGAGCAGGGCCTTCTCACCTCTTTGTCTGTTTTACCCAGTTTGTTTATCATCATCATCATCATCATCATTTATTTATATAGCGCCACTAATTCCGCAGCGCTGTACAGAGAACTCATTCACATCAGTCCCTGCCCCAATGGAGCTTACAGTCTAAATTCCCTACTATAGACACACACACACACACAGACAGACAGACAGACAGACACTAGGGTCAATTTTTTTTATTTTTTTTTTTTATTGCAGCCAATTAACCTACTAGTATGTTTTTGGAGTGTGGGAGGAAACCGGAGCACCCGGAGGAAACCCACGCAAACACAGGGAGAACATACAAACTCCACACAGATAAGGCCATGGTCGGGAATTGAACTCATGACCTCAGCGCTGTGAGGCAGACGTGCTAACCACTACACCACTGTGCTGCCCGTGTGCTGTTTATTAGTTTACTGTGTTTTTCCCCAATTGTAAAACGTTACGGAATATACCCGCAATGGTAGTATAATCCAAAACGTGAGTGCATATAATTGTTAGTACTCACTGTCTCTGTCCGCAGAATAGTAAATCACTTCACTCCCACCTTCAGGGGTAGCGCCAACGGGGACTTTTCTCTTAAAGGGTACAGATGGCCGATAATATTAGAGATATACGTCCTGCAGGGAGCGGGTCTGTGACTCACCAGCACCCTGGAAATGTTGTTCCAATTTGAGCGGAGTCCTGAGTGTGTGCTGGCAGTTACTTAGTTTATCCAGACCTGGCGTGTATATGGTTCTCAGCCGAACGGGTCACAAACACCGCACTACACCCAGTACCTGATGATCAAGTCCAGCTGGACAGCAGGGGTAGGAGGAGAATCGGAGCAGGCAGTTCCTCAATGATATCATTTGAGACAAGATGCAA
Source organism: Mixophyes australis (assembly GCA_036250195.1). Taxonomy (NCBI): domain Eukaryota; kingdom Metazoa; phylum Chordata; class Amphibia; order Anura; family Limnodynastidae; genus Mixophyes; species Mixophyes australis. The sequence continues at coordinate 154,085,430 of JAVHZZ010000004.1, forward strand.
CAGTTTACATGTGCAGATACACAATTTCAATAACCGGCAAAACAAGCTTGTGGCTAAAAGGCAATGTTGAATAGAGAATCAGCAGAGAACAACTAAAATGTTGGCTCAATGCCCCTAATGCATTTCATTACAAAAATGTAACTTCCTCAGAGGGAATATCCAGACTCATTACAAGTTCAGAGGAGACTTATATATGCTGCATCTTCAATTAATCAATCACATATCATTTAACACACATTTTAACCATTCGTGATCCTATTAAGCACCGTACCCGCCGTATTGACGTTCATATATGTGCTTAAAAAATTTAGACAAATTATACCAGAGATGGAACAAACAGAGTCCACCCCATATAACTCTATGGCATAAAACTTATGCATATAACAATACAGTTGGATTCCTATAAACCTATTACATCTACAGTATCTTTTTTCTCATCAAAAGAATAATAAAAAATGTCAAATTCCTAAAATAAAAAATTACACTTTTCAATAAATAACCTGTATTAGACCCAAGAAATAGGGGACATATATAAACAGAAAATGTAACCATAAGATGATCTCATGCTTGAGTTCTGATAAATCTAAATAAACAATGACCATAAAAATAATAATGATGATAATAAAGAAAAAAGAATAAAAAATATATTAATATAAAAATAAGTTGAAATAAAAATAAGAATAAAAATAGAAATAAAAATAAAAATAAGATTGAAATAAAAATAAAAATAAAAATAAATATCAATAATATTAATAATCTGGTGATAGTAGTAATAATAATAATAATGATAATATTGCCAATAATATTAATAATGGTACTAATAATAATAACGATCAATAAATATAAATGAAGTATAAATGAACATGAGCATTGGTAGATCTCAGCATAATCATAAAAAACAGTTTAATTCCATGGATTCATTGAGATCATCAGGATGGATGGAATTAAATTTATGCAACTTCTTGTTTGCACAATTTGTTGTATCTATCTCCCCCTCTCTCAGTCCGTTTGACATGCTCTAAGCCCCATACAGAGAGACTAGAAGGATCACCATCATGGACCATTGCAAAGTGTCTCGAGACACCATTATTTGGAAATTTGTTCAAAATGTTTCGTCTTTGTTCAACTATCCTTCTTTTAAGGGGTCTTGTTGTCCTTCCCACGTATTGAAGGTTACAACCGCATTGCAAAAGATAGATGACATATTCAGTGTTACAGTTCACAAACCCTATGGTTTTATACTTGTTGTTCGTATTAGGAGAGAAAACTTCCTTAGCTCCATGTTGTATCAGTTTGCATGTAATGCAATTAGTTTTGGCATATCTATATGATCCATTTAAGGGCTGTGGTAGCCAAGTTGACATTGAATAATTATTATCTTTATTTTTGTTAACATTTTTTATCTGACTTGGAGCAAGTAAGTTTTTGAGATTACGGTTCTTTTTAAAGACCACTTTTTGACTGCTTATCACGGCTGATACTAGCATTGTGTAGGGAGACCACTTTGAAGGTTTTTTTTGGACTACTATACTATTTACCACAATACTGGCTACATTAGGACAGCTGTCGCGATTTTTCAATCAGTAGCATTGTGGTTCTTTATTTTATCTCATGAGCAACGTTTTATATACAATTTATATGTTTTTTAATTTGTATCTCTGTCACAGTGCACGGTGACCGAGTTTATGTTAAGTGTCTTCCTTTTACTATATTGCAATCAGCAGTAATAGGTAATTTATATGTGGAATTAATGGATTAAATTTATATATGAGTCTATTCGTGATCCTGTTTTATTCTTTTTTGTATGACATACATCTTTAGAGAGATAGGTCTGTAGTGCTGCATTTTTCATTTATTTATTGTTAGTTTGTGGGTGGACGCAGCCGCCTTTTTTTGCAGCAGCTTGACCACTGTCACATCAATACAATTATTTTCTAATTGGTACTGTGATTGTACACCTTATTCAGTACCTATCCATATAGTTATATATCATATTGGCGCCGTAGCAGGGGTTTTTGTGTTTTTTTTATTACCTAATAAAGTGGCCACTGAGTATATGTTTATACACTATGGAATGGAAACTTGCAAGTATGTGCTGGCTTGGCATGATAATATTTGAGGGTGAAAAATTATCCTGGTCTGTGCATATTATTTAGAATAATTAAACAAATTTTGTGGAACATTAAATACAAAGTGCTTTGGTGCTTTGTTTTAAGTGGTGCACAACAGAGAGGATATACTGAATGGGTACTAACAGGTGTAGTGAGATGTAGAGAAAGAGATTGCAACTACAGGTACACACAAAATAACTGCCTGTGACTGTGGTCATTGGCCATATGACTGAGAAACCTGCTTTCTTTCTATGTTTTACTATTCCATTCAACCAACCTCTTATAAAATGATTTATTGTGCAAGCAAAGATTCATTATTCATTGCTCACTGGATGGGTTGTTTCTTGATGTTCTGTATGAGTTTTTAGATGCACTATAAAAGTTTGATAGTGTGACTGGATCAATGATAAATAACTTATTTGTGGCTGGATCATGTAGAAATAATTTATTGCAGAAATGTATTTCAATTAGAATCAATGTATAATTTGAAATGCACTTATCGTGTTACATTGGGATGTGTTTTGTATGCAAGTGTCATTGTTTGGGTTTGTAACATTGCTAGAGGAAGTCTTTTTGGTGATAGCAGGAAATGTTAAGTAAATCTTTATGTGAAGCGACAAAAACCTGTTTAGCCTGTATGTCCAGCAGGAGGCCACTGCCTGGCTGTCTGGCTTTACTGGATCTCAGATAATGCAAGATCGAGTTTTGGCACATAACAGAGAAGTGTAAATATTGTTAGCTTTGCATTGCATGTAAATCCATGTTTGGGTAAACAAATTGCATCATGATTCTAAAAATAGCCTGTGTGGCTGTTACCAAACTGGTATAAAAAGCCCTGTCTTGTATTGAAAATTGTTCTTTCTTGTTTCATCTGACCTGCTCCTGGTACCTTCAACCAGTATGAGCAAATAAACATCACTTGCTTCAAAGACCTGCTTGGAAACTTCTCTATTTCTGTAACCTACAGATTAGACACGAAATCTAATCCATTCCCAGCTGTTACTGAGGTTTGGACCCAGCTTTTCCAGTACCACCACTCTGCCCGCTACCCAGCAGCTCTGGCCAGTATGATAGGCCAGGGGGGATCCATCCACAGCAGCCCTGATTAATTGCAGCGTCAGTTACCCAGAAGAAACCCGTTACTGGATGCCGGTAAGGAGTCCAGTGGTGGCTGTATTTGTAAGCCCCTCCTACTGCAGCAAGAGGGCACATTTGGGATAATGAAATGGAGCAGTGGCAAAGTAAGCTCAGCCGGTTCCTAGAAACAGCAGACAGGGTGGCATAGGCAGTCCATCTTGTTACAGTTAGCCCTTACAAAGTCAAGAATAAAGAGATCTCCAGAAGAAATTGTATAGCTCAAATACATTATTATCTCATAATGCAAATGAGGAAGGATAGATTCTCACAGACACTTCTATTATTATAACATTTGATCCTACCATATCAAACAATGATGAAAATTACACTAATTTAGTGGGATTTTTATTGGTACTGTATTAGTACACATTTGTTTTTAAAATATCACAGATTTACTTTTCTCATTCCGGGCATCATTCTGTAATACTTCTGTTATACATTTAGTATAGGAGACCAGTAATTTGATATGTAGATGTCTAAAAATGTACCTTCTGTTGTAATTAAGATGACATCTAATGTATACATTTCTTTTGATTCCGTGTTTTATTTTTCTAAGTAACATGATTCCCTATAGTGGTTTGTATTACAGTTAGGATAATGGCACTAGTCGATAGTTGTACTTTTACATAGAAAAATGATCTATTAAATTTGATAGGTGTTTAGATAATTTGTAACAATTGGTTAGTGTGTTTTATTATGGGCTACAGTTCCATTTATAACTTTTTTGAATATATGTATCTTAGCTATCATTGATATTATGCCCTTTTGTAACTTGTGCTATGTTGTTGAACTTTGATATGACCATGACGATTAGATTATACAATGCATTTCATGAGTGCATCTGCTAATATGTTTATAACATCCTTGGCATGTGCTTCCGTTTTCATAAACACTCCTAAAGACATATCAAAGTTGAATGAAAATCAGGTATTTTTCTGAATTCCTCAATCCTCAACATTAAAGGGAGAAGAGACGACTTCAGATTGTAAATGTATAGATGACTATAGTCAGCAAATGCCACATTTTTTAGGGACTTGTTTCTAATTTGGATAGGTCCTTAAAAGTCCAGTCTTGGAGAACACAAAGCATGGGGCTCAATGCATGATTCAGAAGTGATAGCAATATTAGACCCTAGTAGTCGATTGAACAATAAAGTATTGGTCTGATTAACATAAAACCATTTAATACAGTTTCTGATATTCACATCAAACGGTCTAACAAAAAGCGCTGCCAATAAATGGGACCAGGACAACATGTTGAAAGCCTTATTTGCATCAAGGCTTACAAAACAAGTTGGCAGATGCTGGGCATAAAGACGTGGCCAGTGTCGGACTGAGGCATGAAGGGCCCACCGGGGGACTGCAACACTAGGGGCCCACCAGAGGGGGTGTGGTCAACCATCATAGAGGCGGGGCCTGACACTAGAGGGGGAGTGGTCAGCCCACGAAGGACAGCTAGCACCTTAATGTAGTATATAAAGAATGCAGTGTGTGTATAAAGAATACATAGTCTTGACCTGCCCCTTAGATTGGGCAGAACAGTCACCAAAAATCAGGATTGTCCCACTATACCAGGCTTGGCTAACCTGTGGCACTCCAGGTGTTGTGAAACTACAAGCCCCAGCATGCTTTGCCAATATATAGCAGCTTATTGCTGAAAGGGTATGCTGGGACTTGTAGTTTCACAACACCTGGAGTAACACAGGTTAGCCAAGCCTGCAGCTGCGATCGCAATTGAAAGATGACAGCCAGTCATCTGCAGCAGCGATTACGCCGGAAAGGACCCTGGTGAGAACCTCTCTGGCGTCCAGGTAAATCGCGGCGTGCAAGTCGCGACAGCGCAAAACGGTAAACAAGCAAAGCTCCCAGCACAAAAAAATCAGAAAATAGTGGTGCTGAAAGATAGGATTAAAAAGTTATAGTGAAGGTCAGGACCGCAGCTGTAAAGGATTGGTAAGATCCTAAAAAGTACAACTATAAGAGAAATATACAGCGCTGGAAATGACAAACACTCAGATTATAAATTCGTGGAAAAATGTATAAAAATACTTTATTAGTACACATATATATCAACCCATAAAAATACCTGGGCAACAGTGCAATGATACAATCACATGTAAGTACTAAAAAACCCTAACTAATTAATTAGGCGTTCATGCTAGTAGTTGGTGTAAGCATAATAGACAACATGTCACTAGTGCTTCATAGAGATGGTTACACAGAATCATATAGTTTGTGCTAGGAGAAAAGCTCCCAGCACAGTTAGTTTCCAGCTACATTGGCTCTGGGGGGAGGAGGAGGGGAGAAACTTTACACTTGCCTCTAAAACAAACACCGTGAAGCAAAACAATGCAGTGCAGGCTCCTACAATACTGAGACACAACAGAGAGATCAATGCAGCTGCACTTACACCTTTTTCCTATTGTTCCTGAGGACAGAAAGTGCTGTTGATCTGTGTGTTCTCACACTGCCTGGGTCTGCACCATAGATCTGCCGACACGATGGCCCGCCTTATCTCACAAAGGACATCACACTCTTACCAGGGTCGTAAAAACGCCTGTCGTGATTAATTGTTTGTTGTGCTTTTACATGTAAGAACGGGCCTCCAGGCAAGCTCCGCCCACCTGTAAAAGGGGGTGTGGCCATAAGGTAGCCGGGCCTACCGGTGATTTTACCGGTAGCCCGCTGGGCCAGTCCGACGCTGGACGTGGCTACTATCACTAATAACACCACAAAAAGCCCAATTGATTTTGTTTGAGAAGAGTGGAAACAATGTACTTGAGCCTTTGAGGACAGTGACAGTATTTTGAAGTCAAAGTTGAGAAGTTGGTTTATCAGTATGGTAACAACTGTGCATCTTTGTCTGGATTCAGGATGAGAGTCATATAGGCTCTTTTATTTTATCATTAAAATTCAGGCAAGAGGGCAGAGAATAGTGTACTGTTTAGTATAATGTAGGAATAGGAGCGATATGATATTGCAAAATGTTATATTATTCCAATTTTCTCAAGCAACTCTCTCTGGGCAGCGGTTAGATTAGGAAAGCACGGTATCCAGAAGTGTGGCTTGAAAGAGAATGGAATAAAATGTATGGAAATCATTAGGGATTTACTCAGATTTCACTAAAAAAAGAGTCTGTTCAGTTTTGTTTGTGACAATATGTTTTCTGTCTTTCATCGTGGTGGCCAGGAGTCTCCCCTTCTTATTTCTCTATCTAAAAATGTTTTTAATAAAATCCAATTAATTTTAAACTTGGAAGGTAAAAATTCTCCAAAATATGGCGTGCCTGAGTGCACTTTAATAGGGATTTGTCCCTCTAGTTGGACAATATATGTATATTGTAATAAGTCACCACTCTTTTCAGAAGTGATTGATATTTGGTCTTGTCTTCTTTATTTTTATTAACCATATAGGCAACAGCAATTGAGGCTTCCGAAAAGAGGACTTTATCATCTCAGTCCTCTATGTTGTAATCTAGATATTTCATCCACATACTTTTAGAATATTGATTCACAATCATGTTGATACGATTTGAGACAGAAATTGTGATATTGTTGAAAGAGTATTATAAGAAGGATATATTCAGCATTGAGAGTTTGCATGTAACCTGTGTCAAGAAACACATTTGAGATGATATATACTCCACAGGATTTATTATGGAATGGTGACGATATGCACTTGTTAAAACAACCACCCTGAAGGGTAGAGTCATCTTTAGCTCTACAGTGGACCTCTTGGAGGAATATTATATCTGATCTTGTTTTCTTTAGGTAAGAGGTGACCTTTTTTTCTTAACTGGAGCATTAAATCTCCCTACACTCCAAGTGATTAGTTTGAAGTGTGAGTATGTGAAGAGAATTAAGTGTAGTGGTCTCCAGGGTTAACCTATCCCTGTAAAGGGATGACTGTCATACCCAGCAGTAGTCATAGTTAGAAGGGTTAGGCAGGTGAGACAGGTGGAGCCCAAGATGACTGGCAGTCCCCTCAACACACAGATCTATGTAATATGTCAGCACTTTATAAATTAAAGGTAATAATAATAGTCATCACTTAATGTACTCAGTGTGTTTTTTATTATTAAGTTATTTCAGAGTGCTGAATTTTCCATAAATATTAACAGATTCTCTAATCAGACAGATCCTTCTAGAAAAGGCAAAATGCGAAGAACTGTACTTTGTTAGTAAAGTGCTAATATATTTACAAGCAAAAAATTTATAACACATCATAACACATAAATAATAGAAATTAAATCACATTACAGCACAGGAATAAAAAGAAGGCCAAAGGAAGTAAGTATCCTGCATAGCATAAGCCACATGAGGACACTGCAACAATAGGACGAGATGTCATTATATAATCATTTATTTATATAGCGCCACTAATTCCACAGCGCTGTACAGAGAACCCACTCACATCAGTCCCTGCCCCATTGGAGCTTACAATATAAATTCCCTAACATACATACACACACATACAGAGAGAGAGAGAGAGAGAGGGAGAGACTAGGGTCAATTTGATAGCAGCCAATTAACCTACTTGTATGTTTTTGGAGTGTGGGAGGAAACCGGAGCACCTGGAGGAAACCCACGCAAACACAGGGAGAACATACAAACTCCACACAGATAAGGCCATGGTTGGAAAATGAACTCATGACCCCAGTGCTGTGAGGCAGTAGTGCTAACCACTAAGCCACTATAACCATACAGTATGACATTACGTAGACACTGGAGAATATTTGGCCTGTGAAAAATCCAGTAGTGTACTGGGGATTTTAATTGGTAGAGTGTGAAATAAATGTATTGATTAGAACAGTTTTATTCATTTCTCATGTTAAGGGGCATATTTAAGATGCACCCCATAATATGAAATATAGTTTTCAATCCTTATCGCATAGATAAGGATTGAACTATCTTTTATATTTATTAAAAAACCTTCACACGAACAGCAGTTCAAAAAACTGCTGTTCCTATGAAGTGCAAAACTCACCTTTCACTTGCCTCTTCTCTTCTCCTCCCACACAATGCCAACTGTGATGTTTCCTCATTTCAATCCATGTGCACATGCACTGACTGAAAATCTCGGGCATGCGCACAGAGATCCTGGACTGCAAGAAGGTAAGTCATGTGACAGGAAGGGATCACATGATCCCTCCACACATGTGCTGTGCTGCTCTGCTCTTCGGAGCAGAGCTGGCAACATTGAAAGTTTTCAATTATGTCAATGTACGCCAGCTTTATTGACATAATTGAAAACATAATTGAAAACATTAACAAGTAAAAAAAGTGAAAACAATTTAATTTCGTTCATTGGTAAATAGTGTTACTGAGCAGTGTCCATACACTGTTATGGGGACTGCTCAGTAAAACGAAGAGAGATGCAAAGCAGCATATATCTACGATATCTGCTGCGATGCTGTGATTCATAAATCTGATTTTTGCGGTAAATCCTCAAAAACTGAGATTTTTGGGAATTTTGCTGAGAATTTGTGTATGATAAATAGGTCCCTAAGACATAATCTGTCAAAAGCTCTACTATAACTACTCTATATAGTGTACTATATACCATCTGAACTATGTTATGTGTCGAAATTTACAAGCATTGAAACTCTCTGTTATCTTTTTCAGTTTGCAGGTCACTGTTGTCAAATTAAAGTATATTGATGGAGGGAGGTTGTTGGGGTGGGCTCAAAGAACAGTCCATCCATCTTGTAAATTAGCTTTGCTCCACGATATTCACCAGGACAAATAAAGGTTGGATTGATTGATCTTTTTCTTACAGAAATTGTATCAAAAACAATGCTCTTAATTGCTCTGGTTTCATCAATATTCATTACTGGTGTTCTGTATATTGAAGTCCACATGCCTGATCGTCAGGTTCTGAAGACTAATCACCTCCATTCCACCTGCAGGATTATAACAGAGATAGAGAGCAGAGATTAATGAAACAGAGTACAAACACAGTGTTCGTCTTCATTTAAAGATGTTAAAACTCAAAGGAAAAATAATTATCTGGCCAAAAATCTGTCAGCATCCTATATTATTTATTTCACTCACATGTCTCCATTCAAAACGACTGTCACCACATGTTACCCCTGTGAAACCATTACATGCATCCTATGTGGTTGCTCCTCGCCATCATACTTGAAGTTCTGCATCCCAAATACTAGGGATGTGCACCGGCGACTTTTGAGGTCTCGTGTTTTGTGTTTTGGATCCGGATTTTCGTTATTTTTGAGGTTCGGATTTGTCTCGCAAAACACTTGACGAAAGGTCTCGGTTCGGATTTAAGGTATTGGATTCGGATTTTTTTTGAAAAAAACATAAAAAGTTTAAAAATCAAGTTTTTGGGCTTATTTTCACTCCTAGGCTATTATTAACCTCAATAACATTCAATAACAAGCATTTCCACTAATTTACAGTGTATTCTGAACACCTCACAATATAGTTATTAGTCCAAAACGTTGCAACAAGGTATCTTTCTGGACTGCGTAGAGGAGTGGGTCACCACAATATCTTAAAAACCCTGAACTTTTATGATTCGCACCAATAATTGTACCTGGACTGCGTAGAGGAGTGGGTCACCACAATATCTTAAAAACCCTGAACTTTTATGATTCGCACCAATAATTGTACCTGGACTGCGTAGAGGAGTGGGTCACCACAATATCTTAAAAACCCTGAACTTTTATGATTCGCACCAATAATTGTACCTGGACTGCGTAGAGGAGTGGGTCACCACAATATCTTAAAAACCCTGAACTTTTATGATTCGCACCAATAATTGTACCTGGACTGCGTAGAGGAGTGGGTCACCACAATATCTTAAAAACCCTGAACTTTTATGATTCGCACCAATAATTGTACCTGGACTGCGTAGAGGAGTGGGTCACCACAATATATTAAAAACCCTGAACTTTTATGATTCGCACCAATAATTGTACCTGGACTGCGTAGAGGAGTGGGTCACCACAATATCTTAAAAACCCTGAACTTTTATGATTCGCACCAATAATTGTACCTGGACTGCGTAGAGGAGTGGGTCACCACAATATCTTAAAAACCCTGAACTTTTATGATTCGCACCAATAATTGTACCTGGACTGCGTAGAGGAGTGGGTCACCACAATATATTAAAAACCCTGAACTTTTATGATTCGCACCAATAATTGTACCTGGACTGTGTAGAGGAGTGGGTCACCACAATATATATTAAAAACCCTGAACTTTTATGAATCGCACCAATAATTGTACCTGGACTGCGTAGAGGAGTGGGTCACCACAATATATTAAAAACCCTGAACTTTTATGATTCGCACCAATAATTGTACCTGGACTGCGTAGAGGAGTGGGTCACCACAATATATTAAAAACCCTGAACTTTTATGATTCGCACCAATAATTGTACCTGGACTGCGTAGAGGAGTGGGTCACCACAATATATATTAAAAACCCTGAACTTTTATGAATCGCACCAATAAATGTACCTGGACTGCGTAGAGGAGTGGGTCACCACAATATATATTAAAAACCCTGAACTTTTATGAATCGCACCAATAAATGTACCTGGACTGCGTAGAGGAGTGGGTCACCACAATATATTAAAAACCCTGAACTTTTATGATTCGCACCAATAATTGGACCTGGACTGCGTAGAGGAGTGGGTCACCACAATATATTAAAAACCCTGAACTTTTATGATTCGCACCAATAATTGTACCTGGACTGCGTAGAGGAGTGGGTCACCACAATATCTTAAAAACCCTGAACTTTTATGATTCGCACCAATAATTGTACCTGGACTGCGTAGAGGAGTGGGCACTGGGCACCACAATAAAATATATAAAAAACCTTCAACAGATCTGCATTACACTACACATACGGCTGCTCCTCCATCCTCTCCATCATATACATGTTGGAGTTTTAGCGTGTGACAACCTCTTGTTTTTGATAATGTCAGTGCATTTTGAATATTTTTCAATTTGCCCCACACCACTGAATGTACTTTATCTATGATACGCAATACGCATCTATCTATCTTGACTGCGTAGTGTGGTGGCCCCGGTACCCAATTTGATACCGGGGCCACAATACCTCCTCCAAACATGGTACAGACAATTCGTCATTGAGAGACCCCAGACAGACAGGGTCGAAGTGTTATTGTTTGACTTTGTAAACCCAAAAAAATGTCCCTGTTGCACATAGTCGTGCAATGAAGACTGACTTTTTCATTTAAAGGCACGATCTTTAAAGTGTCAGAAAGAGAGAGAAGACACAGGAGAGGAGAGTTGTAGCTGGGGACCTGGGGTGGAAGCTCCCAGGCTCCCCCAGCATTGCCTGGAAGTCTGAGCGTGGTGACTGAGCCAGGGCAAGGAATGTGTGCCCTGGATGAGGGGGAGAACTCCATGCCACTATAGTGAACCCAAGAGAGAGGGGGACACTGCACATGGAAGAGGCCCTGGAGTGAGGGCTGCTACAAGAGGCATGGTAGTTGTAGTGTCAGATCCTGAGGCTGAGAGTACACAGAGTGACGTGTCAGAGCACAGGAGACATTATCCCCGCAGAGGAGGGATGAGCTGCAGTTGAGAGGTACACAGAGTGTGTCAGAGCTGCATGGAGGAGAGGCTGCCTGCCTATTAGCATCCATGCATGTGCCCCTGCAGAAAGGGTGATCTGCAGTGAGTATGGAGTGCAAGAGACATGTAAATTATGTTATTTAACATCTGGATAACATTAAGAACTGTGCAGGAGGAGTGATAAGATATTTGCAACCATATTCTTATTTCTCATTAATAACTGTGCTGGAGAGAGTAAGGAGATGTATATATTCTGCAACCATTATGATTATCGTGCTGGAGGAAGAGTGTAAATAAAAGTTCAGTTTGTTATAGAGATGGTCTGGCGCCCAAATTATTGTGACTTCTATTACACTGCACCAAAGTTACATTACCTGTGTCCCACTAACTACAAAGAAACACCTGCATGTGCAGGGACCCCCTGATCATTTACACCCATGCCCATCAGCTAGCCAGGGCTTGAGAAGGAGGTGCACTGTGTACCCTTTGCACCCAACACTACACACAGTGACAGGGGGTTACATAATGAGGCCACAATATAATTAAAAAATTGGGCATCAACTGTCACCGTTGTTTAATATCTGATACACCTAAATATGGACTGCACAGTGGAGTGTCCCCGGTAGTAAATTTGGTGCCGGGGCCACAATACCTCCTCCAACTTCCAAGTGTAGTGTTTATAAAGACACACAGCGTCGAAGTGTTATTATTTATTAGTTGACTTTCTTAACCCTAAAATTGTCCCTGTTGCAAATATTCGTGCAATGGACAGTTACTTTTCTATTGAAAGACTCGAGCTTTCAAGTGTAGTGTTTATAAAATATAAACAACAATACAGTAGTTTTAGAGCACGTCAATACCTCTTGTTTTAAATTATGACACGGCATTTTACTTTTGGTTTAATTTCTTGAATTTTTTTACATTTGGTTTTACTTTTTGAACATGGCAAACGACTGTTGCTTGGTCATATAATGCAAAAAAAAAATTTCCAAGATGGAATTGTCTTTGGGCCCTCACACCCACCCTTATGTTGTTGAAATAGGACATGCACACTTTAACAAACCAATCATTTCAGCGACAGGGTCTACCAAACAACTTTGGCTGAAATGATTGGTTTGTTTGGGCCCCCACACCAAAAAAGCTATTCATCTCTCCCTGTACAGACTAAACAGGCTCTACTGAGGCAAGATGTCGTCCTCATCCTCAACCTCTGATTCCTCTCCCCCTACAGTGTGTACTTCCTCCTCATCACACATTATCAATTCGTCCCCGCTGGACTCCACAACCACAGGTCCCTCTGTAGTATCTGGAGGGCAGTGCTGTACTTCATTGAGGAATTGATTATTCATTTTTATAAACATCATTTTTTCAACGTTGTGAGGAAGCAACCTCCTTCGCCGCTCACTGACCAGGTTCCCCGCTGTACTAAAAACTCTTTCCGAGTACACACTGGAGGGGGGACAACTCAGGTAAAATAGAGCCAGTTTGTACAGGGGCTTCCAAACTGCCTTTTTTTCCTGCCAGTAACAATATGGACTGTCTGACATGTCTACTTGGATGGTGTCAGCAAAGTAATCATCCACAATTTTTTCTATTGTGACAGCATCCAATGCAGCGAGAGTAGACATGTCTGCAATGGTTGGCAGGTCCTTCAGTCCGGACCAGATGTTATCAGCATCCCCGCCAGTGCCTCTTTTGGGAAAACTGAGCTTTTTCCTCGCAGCCATAGATGTGGAAGAAAATGAGGGTGGAGCTGTTGGCATGTCACGGTCCTCTTCAGAGGACAATCTCCTGACCAGCAGGTCTTTGCACCGCTGTAGACTTGTGTCCGCCGGAAACAGAGACACAACATACGCTTTAAACCGAGGATCGAGCACGGTGGCCAGAATGTATTCCTCTGACTTTAAAAGAGTGACCACCCTCGGATCCTGGCAAAGCGTACGAAGGGCTACATCCACAAGAGCTACATGCTTGGTGTAATCGCAATGGCTTACCAGCTCCTCCCTCACTTTCTCCAGCTGCTTCTGCAACAGCCTGATCAGGGGAATGACCTGACTCAAGCTGGCAGTGTCGGAACTGACTTCTCGTGTGGCAAGTTCAAATGGCTGCAGAACCTTGCACAACACGGAAATCAGTCTCCACTGCGCTTGACTGAGGCGCATCCCCACTCCTTTGCCTATGTCGTAGGTGGCTGTGTAGGCCTGAATGGCCTTTTGCTGCTCCTCCATCCTCTGCAGCATATAGAGGGTGGAGTTCCAGCGCGTCACAACCTCTTGTTTGAGGTGATGGCAGGGCAGGTTCAAGCTTTTTTGATGTGCCTCTAGTCTGCGGTAGGCACTGGCTGAATGCCGAAAGTGTCCAGCAATTTTGCGGGCCACCGCAAGCATCTCCTGCACACCCCTGTCACTCTTGAGGTAATGCTGCACCACCAAATTAATGGTGTGGGCAAAACATGGAACGTGCTGGAAATTGCCCATATTTAATGCCCGCACAATGTTACTGGCATTGTCTGACACCACAAATCCCCATAAGAGTCTAAGTGGGGTAAGCCACTGGGAGATAATTTCCCTCATTTTCTCTAATATGTTGTCAGCGTTGTGCCTCTTATTAAAGCCTGTAATGCACAATGTTGCCTGCCTTTGCATGAGCAGCCATTTTGTAGATGCTGCTACTGATGCAGCTGTTGTTGTTGCTGCGGAAGGGGATGCATCTACCCAGTGGGCTGTCACAGTCATATAGTCCTTCGTTTGCCCAGAACCACTTGTCCACATGTCCGTGGTTAAGTGGACAGTGGGTACAACCGCATTTTTAAGAGCACTGAGGACACTTGATCGTACTTCTCTGTACATTTTTGGTATCGCCTGCCTAGTGAAGTGGAATCTCGAGGGGATTTGGTACCGGGGACACAATACCTCCATCAACCCTCTAAATCCCACTCCACTGATGGCGGACACCGGCCGCACGTCTAACACCAACATTGCAGTTACAGCCGCAGTTATACGCTTTGCAATAGGGTGACTACTATCGTATTTGGTGGTCATGGCAAACGACTGTTGGACGGTCAATTGTTTTGTGAAAGACTTAGCGGTCTTACGACTTCCCCTCTGGGAAGATGACCGACTAACAGCAGCAACAGCAGCAGTGGCAGTAGTAGGCGTACCGCTGCAGGATTCCTCGGATGAATCCCGTATTGAGGAGGACTCAGTCTGGCTGCTGACTTGGGCTGCAGGACTGAATCTGATGGAGATTGTGGAGGAAGTTGACGAGGAGGGTGTTGCTGGTGTGTATCCAACTGGACCACGGGATTTAGGTGTCCCTGTACCGATGAGGGTCCTAGCCCCAGTTCCTGAACTAACCACTGAACTATGAAGGTTATTCAGGTGACGTATAAGGGAGGATGTTCCTAGGTGGGCAAGATCCTTACCCCTGCTTATTTGAGCTTTACATAAGCTACATATTGCCATACATTGGTTGTCTGGATTTGGATAAAAATAACTCCAGACCGAAGAGGTGCATTTTTTGGTCTTCTGACCAGGCATGACGATGGGCTTTTTCATCCCATGGACATCAGCTGTTTCCCCCCCTGGTGCCTCATTTACAATAACCACATCACCATCCTCATCATCAAGTTCCTCCACAGCGCCAGCTACATCATCAATAGCCTCCTCCCGAGCCACCTCTTCCCGTACAGTGATGGGAAGGTCAGGCTTGACAACCACCAACACCCTTGGACTCGCCTTGGGGATTTGTGATAATTTCTCTTTAGAAGGCAGAGTTGTTTGCTGTTTTGTTGCTGACAGCATAACTCTCTTCAATTTTTTGTAGGGGGGGGGAGGAGGAGGAGGGCTAAGATCCGTGGGTGAAGCTGAACCACTAGTCATGAACACGGGCCAGGGCCTAAGCCGTTCCTTGCCACTCCGTGTCGTAAATGGCATATTGGCAACTTTACGTTTCTCCTCAGATGATTTAAAGTTTCTCTTTTTGCTACTTTTTCTTAACTTGGGCTTTTTGGATTTTACATGCCCGGTACTACGAGATTGGGCATCGGGCTTGGAAGACGACGTTGATGGCATTTCATCGTCTATGTCATGACTAGTGGCAGCAGCTTCAGCATTAGGAGGAAGTGGGTCTTGATCTTTCCCTACTTTATCCTCCAAATTTTTGGTCTCCATTATATGTAGCACAAGATACTGCAGCATGTGTGAACTTGGTAATATTGCAGTACCAATGGACTTATACTGCTGGATTGGTTTTGCAAATTTGGTTATAATTATTATATTTTTTATTTTTTTTTAATTTTTTATTTTTTTTTACTTTTTTTTTATTTTTAAAACACTTGGGAATAGTGGGGAAATAACTATGCCCTTAGAAGCACAGAGCACAGGACACAGCACCACTGGACTGAACAGGACACGGCACAGGACACAGCAGCACTACGGAACTCAGCAGGACAGAGCACAGGACACAGCACCACTGGACTGATACTGCAGAATGTGTGAACTTGGTAATATTGCAGTACCAATGGACTTATAATGCTGGATTGGTTTTGCAAATTTGGTTATAATTATTATATATTTTTTTTTTTTTTAAATTTTTTATTTTTTTTTTCTTTTTTTTTCTTTTTTAAAAACTTGGGAATAATGGGGAAATAACTATGCCCTTAGAAGCACAGAGCACAGGACACAGCACCACTGGACTGAACAGGACACGGCACAGGACCCAGCAGCACTACGGAACTCAGCAGGACAGAGCACAGGACACAGCACCACTGGACTGATACTGCAGAATGTGTAAACTTTGTAATATTGCAGTACCACTGGACTTTTACTGCTGAATGTGTGAACTTGGTAATATTGCAGTACCAATGGGCTTATACTGCAGGATTGGTTGTGCAAATTTTGTGGTAATTAAAAAATATTAAAGTAGTTTTTGGTATTTTTTAAAAAAACTTTTTTTTATTTTTTTAAACACAGGGGAATATTGGGGAAATAACTATGCCCTTAGAAGCACAGAGCACAGGACACAGCACCACTGGACTGAACAGGACACAGCACAGGACCCAGCAGCACCACTGACCTCAGAAGGACAGAGCACAGCACACAGCACCACTGGACTGATACTGCAGAACACAGCACAGCACAGCACAGCACAGCACAGCACAGCACAGCACAGCACTAAACAGCACAGAACTAAACAGCACAGAACTAAACAGCACAGAACTAAACAGCACAGAACTAAACAGCACAGAGGACCACCTAACACACCCTCCCTCTACCCTGATCAATGCCCGAGTGAAGATGGCGGCGACTAGCGGGGAATTTATAGGATCCGAGTATCGCGAGATCTGACAACGGGATTATGAGTCAGAGCCTCAGTTTCACTTTTGAATTTGGCGCCAATACCCGGATCTGTCTCGGATCCGACTCGGATCCGCAACGTTCGGGTGGGCTCGGATTTCATAAATCCGAGTGCGCTCATCCCTACCAAATACAGGACTTAAAGCTTCAATTCAGGCCCTGTGCATATATTCTGTTGACTGTCACTGTAAAAGTAAAATAGACATGTTATATATCAAAGAAGAGTATGTTATCTGACTGTAGGTAATAATAGCTGGAGAAAAGGGGGATGAGAACTGTATCTGCACTTATTTCCTGCTCCCTATTCATGCACTGATAAGTTCACCGTGTGATGAGCACATGTATCCGAGCAAAAAGCACTTTTTGCACTTACCACTCCTCTCCTAGATAGTAAATAAATCAGTAGCATCACATAGCATGAAACTGTATCTTATGGATGATTTCCCAATGTGTGGTAAGAGTGCAGTAAGAGTCTCCCAAGCTGCCAGACTATTTAATGATTACCAAAATTATAATGCAATATTAGTGTAGTGCAAAGTAAAATCATAACTCGTAAACAGTGCACTGCAATACAATTGTAATGTGCCACTTTTAGTGCTTGCTGGATCTGTAAACAGACAGACAGACAGACAGACAGACAGATAGATAGATAGATAGATAGATAAAACACTGATGCAGCAGTTGAAGATCACTGGGGCATGAATAGTTAATTTGATTTAATTCACTGAGGCCCAACAGGTGAATGAACCCTTTGATGATAGGCTCAGAAGAACACTTGTGTTCCCATATTAAAATGCGGCAGACAGTTGCTTGCACTAACCCTTCTTTTCCTGCCTGTGATCTGTAGTAAGCTCTACTGCTCCTAGGCCATGTTTCCCTTCTTCCTAGATATTCACAGTGAATTCCAGAGAAACTTCAGTTAAGTTTTGATAAATCCGTGTAGCTGTGCTGCAGTCTGCTATGCATACCAGGATGTCTATTCAGTGTTTCGGAGAGTCCACATGTCCCACTTCCAATCAATACTCAAACCTGGAAAGAGGTGAAAGGAAGATACTGCTGCCCTTTTTTCTTTTACTAGAGTAATAGAATACCAGCTCCCTTGCTTTAATGTTTTCCAAATGTACTTTTATACCCTCTTTCCACATGTACCCCTCTACCAGTTTATAATCTCTATTATCTATCAATGCCACCATTTGTACACCAAGTGACCAAGTTATTGTATGTGTTATGTGAAAGCTGTAGTGTGCTATTATTTTGGAAGAAATGTTTGTACAGTGTGAACATTTAGCAGATCATGTAGCGTTGGATGCATTTATGCCCCAAATGTGAAATATAAAATATGCATTTGTGATGTACCAGCTCGATTGCAATAGCATGTGAGCCAAGTTTATAATAGATATTCTGCTCATATATATGACACAGTAAGAGTTTTATATTGTATCTATTCCAAATTGTTATTAAACTGTTCCTGCAAAAAAACCTTTAGACAGGCATACAAATTAATATTTGTATTAATATCATAGCACATAAGCAGGGAGGCTAATGTACACTTGAGACCATCACACAATACTATTTGTAATCTTAATTTTGCACTTCAATCAAATTAATTATATAGACGACGGCAAAGCTATAACTGCCACTGGCAGACATACAGTCTACTTTATAATGTAAATCCTTTTTACAACAATTATAAAATGTGTTAATTGATCTTCAAGTGATAAAAACTTTCCAGTGCCTCATTATCTCAAATAGCTTTTAAGTAGATATATTGCATGGTAGAGGATTTATATAACATTTCTTCCTGTCACCAGCTGCCATGCACAGCAGATGCAGTTTTACACCTACAGTTCACCTGATTAACAATTTGCTGAAACACTGAACAAAATGTTATGCAAAAGATTTCAAGTTGATGAAAAATGTTATACTTTTGTTCTGTATAACTGACAAACTGGCAGATCACTTTTTAAAGCTAAAAAAGAAATCAAAATCACCTTTTCTATCATATACTTTGCTTTCACTCCTCGGTTTCTGCTTCGCGGAATGGTGAGCTTGAACTTCAGAAATTACTTTCAATGTAGTTTACTTTTTGTTTTGTTTTGGGGTTTAGTGGCCCTTTATTTCATCATCATCATCAACATTTATTTATATAGCGCCAGCAAATTCCGTAGCGCTCTACAATTGGGAACAAACATTAATAAAACAATACTGGGTAATACATACAGAGAGGTATGATAAAATATAAAATATATTAGAAAACCATTAGGCTAGTTTAGCTAAAGAGGCATATTTTGTTAAATATATAATTGAAGTATTTTTTTTTATTTAAGTTATGGGAACACCCAAGTGGTGCTGCTAAAATGTAGAATTTGTTCTCTGAAATATAAGTTAAAGCAGAACTTTCACCTACACACAAGTGCAATCTAAACAGATATATGAACATACAACAAATAACTGCTTTACTGTGTATTACAGCTATATGGTATCTAATATATTCAGCTTTTTACTTGTCTGCCATTTTCTGGGCAGCTATGAATATTCATCTAAGTTAATTAGATTGTTAACAATCCATGCATCAGTGTTCTCAGTGAGCTCCTGAGAAGCTTCCTATCAATAAAGCAGCAATCATACAAAACTGTTTTTTCTTTAAATAGCAGGTTAAATACATTTTAAGCTTACCAACTACAAATCATTATCTCCTTTTAAAAATCTCTCTGGAGAAAAAATAAGTATGACTGGCAGTCACACACATCTAGACTGATTGCATGAAATAAGTGTCCCATGATCTTCTGCCCATAGCAACATCTAAATCAAATAATGCCTGATTCACGCCCGAATGCAACTTGCATGTAAGTTGCGTTTTTAAAAAGAGCAAGAAACCTGAGAGTAGTTCTGACCATATTCAAATGCAAGTGTATCTCTAAATATATTTTGGTTTAAATCTGTGTGTAAGTACGCCTAGCTTAAACAGAACTTACAGTATGTAGACACACAGTACAGACTGCACTATACACACATGCGTATGTACAATAAAAACAACATCAGAATGCCATAAACATTCTAATCATTTATATAAATATTTATTTATGCTTATTATATTTCTACAAATAAAGATGCTTTCAATACATAGTATATATACAATGTGTTTTCATAGTATATCTTAGTTGCACAGTTTTCCAATTGCTAGTGACACATTTCAGTTCACTATTTAATTCAAAGACTATTTACACGTTCCCTATAGAGAAGACCACTGATAAAGTTGCATCTATTCAATGAAACGCGGTAGTCGGCTTGACTGATTGCTGCTTTATTTTGCAAGGGCTCCAGAGTTTTTATAAGCAGCGGAACTTCAAGCCTTTTTTTACATATTTCCAGAAGATCTACAGTTAACAGATTCCTATGGTCAGTTCCTCTCACCTACATCATAAAGTATCATGTACAGCCTGCTTTTAGACAGACACTTGAATCAATCCTTTTGTGAAAAGTCTATGATTTATTTATCAACCTACATGGAAACATTAGCACCGCGGTAATGTGATGTTATTAGGGCATTCATTTTTCTCTTCAGCCGGTGACGATTTGGATGGTTGGAACGGAGCTTCCACAAAGGAATCTGACTCCACTTCAGCTATCAGTCTACACCGAGGTCGCTACGGTTGTGAGTGCATTTGCGATCCTAACTGAAGGACGTTACACCTTATGCTCGGCAACATTGTCATTGTTGGGTGATTTAGCGCTTGATTGCATTTATTATTAGTTTAATGGAAGCTCACATTTGTTTGGTATAATTATTTGTTTTGAACTAAGATTTAATAAATGTGTTTTTCATTTATTCATCCTCAGATCTATAGTTTGTTGTGCATCTAATGATAGTTTCTATTGTATTTATATCTTCCATACGTAGAAAATTGTCTAACTTTTAAAAACACAAAAAAACATCTATGGTAATAAACACGTTTCATTTTTGTTTTTTTCTTTTAGCATTGACTGATTCACGAATCTGCACCCTGAAAGGTGTGTTTTGTTTCTGCAGTGGTTGAATTGTATAATTCTATAGGGTGTGCCTTTGCATATACTAATATTTACTAATCTACATTACGCACACTAATTAATTCATGCAATTTATATAATACAAACACAGTTACATCAATACCCTAAGCTCACAAGTCAGCAAGTTTCTGTTAAAAAGAAATTGAAGGATTCCCACAAATAGTAGTACAGCAGCAGAGTCACAGTAATGACTTTTAGAAGCACTTCAATCGCACTTTGCAATGTGATGATTCAGCACTCAGTCATATCATATTATAGAAGGTCACTTAAATTAATTTATCACACAGTTGCCATAATTTTTTTTTTTTTTTTTTTAACAAAGAGATTAATGAATAATGATGAAAAGAGTTTTCTACATTCTGGCCTTGTACACTGTCATTCAAGTACAGTGGTAGTGAAAGCATGGACCCTGTACTTTGACCTCCCATTTGACGGAGAGATCTAAGTGCGTTCATTAATGCGTCTCTAAGCTTCTCTGTTGTATAGTGTACTATTTACTTAATGAGCGTTCTAATTAGAGATGGGCGGGTCCGGTTCTCCGAGAACCGAACCCACCCGAACTTTGGGTATCCGAGTACCGAGCTGAGCAGCTCGGTACTCTCCCGCCCATTCCGAATCCAAATCGAGGCCGAACGTCATTGTGACGTTGTCGGATCTCGGGACTCGGTTCTCGCGATACTTCAACTTTATAAATACACGCCTCCACAGCAATCCATCGCCATTTGACAGAGGGAGAGAGCAGGGTGTAGTCATAGGCTAATTAGAGCAGGGACAGAGAATACAATATTGTTCTTGCAATTGCTCTAACCAAAATCGCTAGTGCAGAGAGGAGGATAGAGGTTTATTATTTTTTCTTCATATTTGGCACTCCCCAGCGCTTTTGGGGTGTCCCCCATAATTGTGCATTAATATTTCTGGCTGTCAAAAGTCATATCTGTCAGCAGTATCTACTCAATAATTTGTAGCACACCTCAGTGTTTTTGGGGTGTCCTCCCTAATTGTGCATTAATATTTCTGGCTGTCAAAAGTCATATCTGTCAGCAGTATCTACTCAATAATTTTTAGCACTCCTCAGTGTTTTTGGGGTGTCCTCCCTAATTGTGCATTAATATTTCTGGCTGTCAAAAGTCATATCTGTCAGCAGTATCTACTAAATAATTTTTAGCACTCCTCAGTGTTTTTGGGGTGTCCTCCCTAATTGTGCATTAATATTTCTGGCTGTCAAAAGTCATATCTGTCAGCAATATCTACTAAATAATTTTTAGCACTCCTCAGTGTTTTTGGGGTGTCCTCCCTAATTGTGCATTAATATTTCTGGCTGTCAAAAGTCATATCTGTCAGCAGTATCTACTAAATAATTTTTAGCACTCCTCAGTGTTTTTGGGGTGTCCTCCCTAATTGTGCATTAATATTTCTGGCTGTCAAAAGTCATATCTGTCAGCAGTATCTACTCAATAATTTTTAGCACTCCTCAGTGTTTTTGGGGTGTCCTCCCTAATTGTGCATTAATATTTCTGGCTGTCAAAAGTCATATCTGTCAGCAGTATCTACTAAATAATTTTTAGCACTCCTCAGTGTTTTTGGGGTGTCCTCCCTAATTGTGCATTAATATTTCTGGCTGTCAAAAGTCATATCTGTCAGCAGTATCTACTAAATAATTTTTAGCACTCCTCAGTGTTTTTGGGGTGTCCTCCCTAATTGTGCATTAATATTTCTGGCTGTCAAAAGTCATATCTGTCAGCAGTATCTACTCAATAATTTTTAGCACTCCTCAGTGTTTTTGGGGTGTCCTCCCTAATTGTGCATTAATATTTCTGGCTGTCAAAAGTCATATCTGTCAGCAGTATCTACTCAATAATTTTTAGCACTCCTCAGTGTTTTTGGGGTGTCCTCCCTAATTGTGCATTAATATTTCTGGCTGTCAAAAGTCATATCTGTCAGCAGTATCTACTAAATAATTTTTAGCACTCCTCAGTGTTTTTGGGGTGTCCTCCCTAATTGTGCATTAATATTTCTGGCTGTCAAAAGTCATAACTGTCAGCAGAATCTACTAAATAATTTTTAGCACTCCCCAGTGGTTTGCGCTCAGAATGGATTCAAAGCAGTCCACATATGATCTAAATGAGCAACCAGGTTCTGTCACCAGTCCTGATGTTAGTGTTCCCAGTACGTCATCTGGCCAAGGCGATGTCAAACAACAGAGTGTTTTCAAATTAGTGCAAAAAACAAAAACCAAAAAAAAATTTACTGTATTGAAGCGAAAAAGAAGTGTAACTGAGCAAAAGTTAAGTGACGATAAAAAAAAAATTGCAAGCATGCCATTCTACACACGCAGTGGCAAAGAGAGAATGAGGCCTTCACCTTTGGCTATTAGTGGCAGATCCCAAAAAGTTACCCAGGCTACAATTGGTGCACAACTACTGTTACGCGTCAAAGCTGAGCTGCAAGATAACAGTGAGGCATTACAGGAGAATATTTGCTCTGATTCACAAATGACAACAATCCCTGTGGAGAGTCCATCCAACAGTGGGATGTCTAATCGTGAGCATTCTGCTGATGTGTGCCTTAATAGCCCGAGTGTAGCCGGTGATACCCGAATTGAGGATGCCACTTTGGAATTAGAAGAGGATGAGGGGGAGATTTGTGTAGGCGACGAGGGCGCTAATGAGGATGTTGATGAGGATGAGGTTGTTTGTGTAAGTCCTGCACCAGTGGCAGCAGTTCTGGCACGTGACAAGAAAAAGGCCATTGTCATGCCTGGGCATAAAACAAAAAAATCCACTTCTTATGTGTGGAATTATTTCTACCCAAATCCAGACAACAATTGTATAGCCATTTGTAGTGTATGTGAAGCCACAGTCAGTCGAGGGAGGGACCTTAACCATCTTGGAACCTCGTCTATGTTACGCCATTTAACGAGAGTTCATGGCAAAGTGTTGGGAAAAGCTGAAAGTTCTTCCCAAAAGAATACAAGCACTCCCTCATCAGCTAAGACCCTCCGCTCACCGACATACCGACGGCTACAAAATACACCCACCACACCATCCTCATCAATATCCTCAGTAGCGCTCGGAGTTAGCCCGGCATCCCACTTAAGGCTGGATGACTCCGGCACTATTATTGATTCCTCTGAAGAAAGCGTTAGTCCTGCTGCTGCTGTTGCTGCTGCTGGGGGTGAATCGTCATCCCAGAGGCAGGTGAATAAAATGAGCAGTCCTACATTTCAGCAATTAACTGTGAAACAATCATTTGCGAGGGGAAGCAAATATGACAGCAGTCACCCAGTCGCCAAGCGAATCACAGACGCCATGGCTGCAATGTTAGTGTTAGATCTGCGTCCAATCTCCACAATAAACGCAGCTGGTTTTTCACAGTTAATTGAGGTTTTGTGTCCGCGTTACAGAATTCCATCGCGACACCATTTCTCCCGTAAAGCTATTCCACAACTATACCAAAAAGTGTGTAAAAATGTAGAGATTGCGCTGAAAAATGCCATTCTGCCCACTGTTCACTTAACCACAGATATGTGGACAAGTGGAAGTGGCCAAACCAAAGACTATATGACTGTGACAGCCCACTGGGTTGGTCATTCACCTTCACCAGCAGGAACAGCAGCAGCATGTACACCACTACGTAACATTTGTCACAGGCAGGCCACTCTTTGTATCACCGGCTTCACTAACAGGCATACGGCTGACAATTTGTTACGCAAACTGAGAGATGTGATTGATGCATGGCTTATACCACTCGGACTCTCCCCAGGGTATGTCATTTCAGATAACGCCAACAATATAGTGCGAGCATTACAGCTGGGTGATTTCCAACATATTCCCTGTTTTGCTCACACCGTCAACTTGGTGGTGCAGAGCTTCCTACGAAATAACCGTGAGGTGCAGGAGATGCTTTCGGTGGCCCGTAAAATTTCAGGCCATTTCAGGCATTCAGCCACAGCATGTAGGAGATTACAGCAGCTCCAAGAGCAGTTTAACTTGCCCTGCCACCAACTTAAGCAAGAGGTGGTAACTCGGTGGAATTCCACCCTGTACATGCTTCAGAGGATGGAGGAACAGCGCAAAGCCATCCAAGCATATTGCACAAGTCATGACATTGGGAAAGGAGGGGGGATTTATTTCACTCTTGCACAGTGGGGAATCCTTTCAGTGCTGTGCAAGGTGCTGAAACCATTTGAAGTTGTGACATGTGAGGTCAGTGCAGACTCTGCTAGTTTGAGCCAAGTCATTCCTTTAATTAGACTATTGGAAAAGCAGCTTGAGAAAATGAAGGAGCAGCTGAAAGCAAGCAATTCAGCAAAGTATGTTGGCCTTGTCGATCAAGTACTTAATTCGCTTCACAATGATCCTCGAGTTATTAAGATCTTGAACTCGGATCAGTACGTTTTGGCCACTGTGCTTGATCCAAGGTTTAAAACCTACATTGAGTCTTTACTTGTAAATGAGCGAGATGTGAACTTTTGCAAGGAGCTATTGCTCAGCAAGTTGGCCGCTGAACTGGGCCTCGGCTTGACGACGTGTCCTCCTTCACTTTCTCAAGCTGTTGCTCGTAAAAAATTAAATTTCCAAAAAAGAAGCAGGGAAGACACAGGGGGCAGACCAGAACAATTTAACATCTGGGCTGGTTTGAAGGATTTTTCAAAAAAATGTGTCACTTTGCCCATAACTCCATCCAATATGAGTATAAACATGCAAAGGATGGTGGAGGATTACTTTCAAGAGGTAGTTGATATGGAAATGTCAGACAGTCCCTTTCCTTACTGGGAAGAAAAGCAGGCCATTTGGAAACCCATGTACAAACTTGCTTTGCAATACCTAAGCTGCCCACCCTCCAGTGTGTACTCTGAACGAGTGTTCAGCACAGCAGGGAACTTAGTCAGTGATCGCCGTAGAAGGTTACTTCCCAAAAATGTGGAGAAAATGATGTTTATAAAAATGAACTACATCTTCCACGAGGAAGGCCTTCACCATCCAAGACATCCAAGCACTGACTGTTCTCTAATGGCGGATTCAAGCGGCGATGAATTGATAGTCTGTGATGATGACGTACACACTGATGAGGGTGAGGATTAAGCTGAAGATGATGCCGATAACATCTTTTTAAAACTTTCTATGTAAGTGTAGGGTGCAATCTACCCCCAAAGAGGAAAGGGACTTGTGGCATTTCCATATCACATACCATCTTGAAAGGCTGCTGTTAGGGCAATTTATCCTTAAGGGTAGGGTGTCATAGACAGAGTGACCCTAAACTGGCTTTGTCCATTTTTCATAATATTGTACAGTCTATAATGGCTGAATTTTTGGGTATTTTATACAAGTGGAGGGGGGCCTAGAGAGACAGAAACCAAACTGGCTTTTTCCATGTCAATTAATATTGTACAGTCTATAATGGCTGAATTTTTTGGTATTTTATACAAGTGGAGGGGGGCCTAGAGAGACAGAGTGACCCCAAACTGTCTTTCTCCATGTCAATTAATATTGTACAGTCTATAATGGCTGAATTTTTTAGTATTTTATACAAGTGGAGGGGGGCCTAGAGAGACAGAAACCAAACTGGCTTTCTCCATGTCAATTAATATTGTACAGTCTATAATGGCTGAATTTTTTGGTATTTTATACAAGTGGAGGGGGGCCTAGAGAGACAGAGTGACCCCAAACTGTCTTTCTCCATGTCAATTAATATTGTACAGTCTATAATGGCTGAATTTTTTAGTATTTTATACAAGTGGAGGGGGGCCTTGAGAGACAGAAACCAAACTGGCTTTCTCCATGTCAATTAATATTGTACAGTCTATAATGGCTGAATTTTTTGGTATTTTATACAAGTGGAGGGGGGCCTTGAGAGACAGAAACCAAACTGGCTTTCTCCATGTCAATTAATATTGTACAGTCTATAATGGCTGAATTTTTTGGTATTTTATACAAGTGGAGGGGGGCCTTGAGAGACAGAAACCAAACTGGCTTTTTCCATTTCTTTACATATTTAACTATAAGTGTAGGGTGTAATATACATTCAAAGACGATGGCTGCATTGCCAATATGCATAGATGGAGAGGAAGACAATCTGTTTTGTGTGTAGAATAGGCCTACCAACGAAGAATTAAACTGTTTTTTTGGATGATTTATTACCTCAACAATTAGATTACTTGTCTCTAAAACAGTTGGAGCACTAAATTGGGTTAATTTAGGCCCAAAAACATGGATTTTCCCAAAAAATAGCAAAACAAAACCAAACAAAACCAAAACCAAAACCAAAACACGCAATGGAGGTTTTGCAAAACCAAAACCAAAACCAAAACACGACGGTAATCCAGATCCAAAACCGAATCCAAAACCAAAACACGGGGGTCAGTGACCATCTCTAGTTCTAATGGAACTCCATTGTATTTTATTGTGCACTAACATGTCTGAATGCTACTGTCAATATTGAAATTGACATGAAGCAAAGAACAGAGTTATGAACTCTTGTCAGAAAGATATTTTACTATGCAAATGCAATTTAAATATTAAAATAATTACAACATAAGTTGTTTTACTTGATTTGTAGAACACCTGTGAATTGATTTACTATCATGTGTACTTTGTTTAGACTTTCCAATTTAATATTCTTAATGTTTTAAGCCCTATCTGGGTAAGTGTATTGGACACAGTGCAAAATGTCAATAAATTAAATACATTTTTCTAAGACTTTGAGGGATGCTTGAGGTATAAAAGTTCATAAGTTCAATGTGTTGTTCACCTTCACAGCCAGACCAAGTTTCATTCATTGTTTTATTTTGCACAGGGAATGCATTTTCTCAATGTTTTTATAGCTGACAAGCTATATTTTGGTGGGGATCTCAGCTTTCTTTGGAAGCATAGAGGATTTAAAAAACATTTTCACAATTTTACATGCTATTAGTTTTACCATAGAAATATTCACCAATATTTATTCAGTTAATTTCTTGTTGTTTGGGTTCAAAGATTGTCCAATGAGAGCAGTTATGACTGTTAAAATGTCACAGAAATGGCTGTCTAGATGTTTCCATGCTTTCTTGAATTGGTTTACTGTATGTTCCCCCCACAACTGCTGGCAAACTATTCTGTGAATCCATCGCCCTTTCTGTACAATTTTTACACTTTTGGGGGTATATGTATCAAGCTATGATTTTGCATTTCCAGCAATTTTCTTGAGGAAGTTTAAAATCGTAGATTTATTAACCAGCGATTTGATGTAAAATCCCCAGAGAAATATTTCTTTCAAAATCGCTACAAATCGTAGTCCTAACGTTTTGCCACTCTAGCTATACAAATCGTGAAATATATAAAGCTGCGATTTTGTAAACTTGCCCGAGTTTGATTTCAAAATACAGATACATCACGCTGCATTCTGTAGGCTAGAATAGCAAACACATCTGCTGGGCAATGTTAATATATCAGGAAGCACAATGGAAGTTTAAATAAACCATGTTTATGTTGTGGAGGGGCAAAAATGACTAGGAATTTTCTAACGGGGGACAATTTAGTTTAAGAATAAATGAGTGGCCCAAATTTAAATATAGCATATATGTAAGGGTTTTGTATTTTATTTATTCTATTATAGTGGCTTACTTTTTCATTACCAGTGGGGCAATAATTATATTTGTATGATGTGGCCACAGTTAATATTTCCAGATGGGGTTACCATTTAAAGCACAGACTTGTGGCACTAAAATACGCTGCATTTTATAGGCGTGATTAGCAAACATATCAGCCATTGCTCTATGCAGGCTCATGAGGACTATTTAAAGAGAAACAAATGCCCTTTACTCTGCGGGTGGATGAAAATGGTGTTTGTAGGTAAAGTCTTGTTGGGTGTATTGGAGCAACATCTGATTTTGGAATCCGCACCGACAGGGAAGGAGGAACATCCACAGCACCAGGCTCCTCTTAGACTCCGCAGGCGGCGTGGGGTTGTTTGTTTTATATTTTTTGGTGTTTTTATGTCATCTATATGTATTTATGTTGAAATGAAGGTGAATCTAGGCATGGGTGTCAATCCTGGTTTATGACACCTCTGTCACAAAGAGGTGATAGAACTTACCTTTGGCCATTAGAAGTCCACATTCATGTGGCTTGATACATGTGGCGGTGTGCTTCTCTCTGTCCTAGTTAAGGTGGCTGATATGCTGTGGTGCTGTGTGCTGCATAATTTAGCTCTAAACCAAAGTATACCTCTAACACTAGTAATATAGAGTAGCAAACCAGCTGAACTCATTCAAGCAGCTAATGTTCATATACAGAGTGGAGGAAGCAGGTCATAGAAAGAATCATTCACACTTATTTTTCAGGTGAGAATGGTTAGTAATTATTACCTATTCTTGTATAAACAACATCATTATGAACAGCGTGGTTAGTAATTATTACCTATTGTTGTATAACCGACATCATTATGAACAGCGTACACAGACACCCTTAACCTTATTTTATGAGTATATGTATGTTTGTTGAAATTTTCATTTAGGCATTATTTAATGATAATAACAATATAAGTTTACCCAGATTACCCATGTAAACAACACTAGTGTGCATAAAGAAACAAATTATTAACTAGCTAAATGTAAATAAACAGAAATAACACAGTCTGTGTTGTTAAATCAAAAAAGGCACTTTGCCATAAAAAAATATATATATATTTTAATTTTATTTTTCTTTCTTTGATGCGGGCTCTGGTGACTTGGTGCAGCTGGTGGATGGTCATCTGCCACCTCTGATCCTACCGCTGCTACACACAGGAGATAATGATGGGCTTGGGGTTGTACTTTTGGTGCTGGCAATGGAAGATGATGGCACTGGTAGCCATGCCAATTATTGGCCAGCACATTGTTACCAAATACCCGGACAGTTCATGCACAGCCCCAGTCAAATTATTAAATCCAGTGTTCAACTGGTTCAATCTATTATCGATCCTTTCTAAGGTCGAGGACATCCTTAGTTGATTGTTCTGCATATTCCGCAGAAATGCTGGAAGGCCACCAAATTCTCCTGCACTCTGCTAAACTGTCGTATGGATGCAGCCAAATTGGGGACAGGTTCAGGTTGAGGTTTGGTCGGTATGGAAGTTGCAGTGCCGTAACTAGACATTTTAGTGCCCTGGGCGAGACAGGGCACCGGCGCCCCCCATCTAAATGGGATTGACATTTGCTGAGTGGGTGTGGCCAACCTAATGTGGGGGTGTGGCCAACCTAATGTGGGGGGTGTGGCGATGGCACTGCTTGCACCTGCCTAGTTATGGCTCTGGCCTTACAAGAAGCATTACTCAATTCTGAAGATGTAAAATTGACACCAGCTACATTTATTCCTCACCAATGACAATACTGACATATAGTAAACAGTAAATTTAAATAGTTTTACAAAGAGTGCTTTGGAGAAACCCCAAACCTTTAGCAACTGTCACTCCCCCCTCTCCCCAACGGAGAAGCAAATCAATTTAAAACAAAAAACAAAAAGATTGTACACATCGCAAATGGTGCAAAACTGCAGAGATCCAATCAAAAAAATCTCCCTAAATTCAAACAATTATAAGGTAGAAGTGTTATTTCTGCTGTGACAGACTATGTATGTACTGTACTATCTAATCACTAATATAAGCTTATAAATTGTGTCCCCTTAAAATCATTAAACCAAATTGAATTGTTCACATTAATAGGTTAAAACATGCATGTAAAACAAAAATACATATTTACAATAGCAGTGCCACCATACTGAAAACATTCCACTAACATGCTGCTCCTCCTAGCCGAAGCCCTCTGTGCAGCCAGCCATTTTCTTGGGCCTTTGCTAGTTCTGTAAGGACCAATCATTATTAGGTAAAAAGTACCAACCTCAGTAGTTGTCTATTGCAGTCACTGGTACCGGTAAATTAGAAAGTTGCAGGGGCAAACGCAGGATTTCAAAAGGGGGGGGTTCCAAATGTTTGTAAGGGGAAGCCTATTTAACAAGCATCATGGTGGTAATTGCACCACCACAATACCTGTTCTGTTATTGCCATCACAGGATAGAGACAACAGATTAATATAGTTTGAAAACTATTTATTCTTTGAATAAAACATTTTTAATGAAAGGTTTTAAAATAAATATATATATTTTTAACCTATTTGTTTCCACAGTATTGTAACTGAAAGCCCTAAACACTTAGTATAGTTTACAGCTATAAAACTCCTACATATCGCTGAACTGGGGGTACCCCTAAGTGCCCACCTGGCACACATATGTAATGAGAAGGGGAGGAAAATAAGGGGACACAATGTAGAAATAGACATATAATCACAAGGGGGACAGAGAAACACACATGCTGAGATACAGGCACACAAATGGAAAGGCAGAAACGGACATAAACACACAAAAAGAAGAGCTATGCACACATAAACAGGGGGGGGGGGGCACAAATACATAGGGAGAAAGAGGGATATACATACAAATTTGGATAAAGAGATGACACAACCAGGGATAGAGGAAGCTGATACAGACAGACACACTAGGAGGGGGGAGTGGCAAGATACACTGATACACAGTACACACAAACATGGGGGGAGACAGGAGTCAGGACTGGGTTGCTGAAGAGTTTGAAAGAGGACAGGCACCTGATACTCTGAGTAGTGGATCTGCTCTATTTACTAGCAAACATGGATGAAAGTATAAAGGAAGGGGGAACCCCTTCCCATTTCAAAATATCCCTTATAACCTAAGTTCCACCTTTCTTTACACCCCCTCCCTCCCCCCTCTCATTTAGTTTATCCTCATTTCCGTTCCTCTGTCTCTTCTTCTTACATAACAATTACTTTACCTCTTGCTGTTTCCTGTAGTGTGAGGCAGCCACGATCTCCTCTGTTCCTGCAGGGCTGTCAGTAGGGTCCGTGAGCTGCAGTAATAGGCTGCACGGACCCTACTGTCATGATGATTTCTGGCTCCGCCCACTTTTTTAAAATAATGATTTAAAAAAATTGCAAAAAGCCTCCGTTTACCGGAGGTAGGGATACAAGCACAGGGGAAAGGGGTTTCTTGGCAATTGTACCCCCCCCCCTCCTTGAGTGAGCGCCTGTGGGAGGCTATAATTCATTCCCTGCATCAGAAGCAGTCACCTAAAGCAGGAAGTTCGGCATTTGGAACGCAAGTATGCGTTCCAAATGCCGAACAAGCTGCTTAAGGTGACTGCTTCTGATGCAGGGAATGAGCTGTTTCTTGTGGCACGGTGTGAATCAATTGAGCCTGGGCATAGAGGCAGGTATCGGGCAGCTGCGCCCCCCCTGGGCTTGCGCCCTGGGCGACGGCACTGCCCGCACCTCCCTAGTTACGACTCTGGGAAGTTGGTGGGTTTGGTGTAGGTGCAGCCCGAACAGACTCCATCTTCAGTGTCTGTTTCCACGGTCTGTAAGGTGATGAACTCCTCAGATTGGCACTCTGTTGCCTCCATAATGCCCTCCAATGCACCTTGTGCTGTTCTTTAGAAAATAGATAAAAAACATTCATAACCATTATCAGGACTAAAGTAGTCTAAAGTAGTTACAGGTGATTTGCATTTCAGACAAATTTTTTATAGCATTTGTTTCACCCCCATTGCAACATAGGTGCATTTACTTTCAAAGGAGTCATCCTCCTCCTGGGTTGTGACTACTGGTGTTGGTGGTGTCTTCTTTTGGGTGAAGGCTGTGTGGACAAAAATTGAAAATGTTTGATATTAATATATTTGTCATGTGCAAAATACATTCAGGTAAAAAAGAACATTTTAAAATGCTCAGACTTCTGTTTGCAATGGGCAGAAAAATCAGACATTTACATGCTGCAGGATTACTGTTCGAACATAAAGGATAAACATTTGCACCATTATACATTACTCACCATCCTGAGGTTGTGACACTGGTCTAATCCTGAATATTTATCCCTTCAATTAACTCTATGGGAATTATCTGCTTAAATTCCTCTTCATATGAGGTATATGTCATAACCAGGGCTGGACCACCACCTGTCCTTGCAGCGGCACGCCTCTCCTCTGACATTTTCTCCTTCACTCAGCGTTTAATATTGAATATACGCTCCTACAATTTCAATGCTCCTTTTGATGGGGCCACAGCATTGACCGCATCACACACCTTTCTCCATACTTGTATTTTTCCTTGAGAAAGCAGTCTTGGTAGCTAGACTGCCCAAAATGTGCTCATAAAACGGGACTAAACTATGTATAAGAGCACAATTTTGGCAAAACTAAAGCACACATTGCGCCCAGACTTTGTCTTGCCAACAGAAGGGCCTGCCTCTTCCTCCTGCTTCTCCTCAACCCCAGCTCCTCTCTCTCCAACTCCCTACTCTCTCTAGCCTCCTCACCTCTCCTGCCTATCACCATGCTGACAGACAAACACACAGAGGAAAGTCAAACAAAAAAAAACAAATATACTGACAAATAAAACACAGGGGAAATACAAAACAGAAAACAAATACACTCACAAACCAAGGACAGAGTAAATATAGTAAACAGCAAAAAACAACACTCACCATAAAAATAAATATTAATAAACACACAGACAATAAGACAAACAAGGGAAGCTAAATAAATTAAGACAAAAAAACACACAAAAATCACTTTCCACGCTCCTTAACACACACTAAACTCTCTCCTCCACTGTCACATGCTCTCTCTCTCTCTCTATGCTCCTGAAACCCCTATCAACTCAAATAAGGAAGTAGCTTGCTTCTTATAATGTTAGTGAGGTCAAAATCACACAAGTTTTGCATGTAAAACTGCAACCAATCAGAAATGAGTGATGGTTTGAAAGCTAAAGACGTGCGAGTTTGCTAAGCGCGGGCAAGTTTAAATCACCACAAATTGCGAGAGATGAATAGTGATTTTAAAGATCAGACTAAAAATTGCTACTTAATACATATGGCAACTTGGGGACTCAGATCGCCAGCTATCTCTCAGGATTTGAAGTGATTCTTAATTGCTGAAAAAAAAAAGCAGCTTAATACATTTACCCGTTGGTCATCTCTACATAAACATATAGGCAAGATCATTGACTTAAACATTATTAAACTTCTTATAGTACATTCCTTACCAGTTGTTATGTTGAAAGCTTGGTAGCTTCGAGTTTGTCAGTTTGCATACATTACAATGACGACAGAGTACGGTCCCATTGCCATCCACATGTGGTAGTGTTGGTAATGGTTGTCTCAGGGATACTTTTTGAAATACTGAGTTATTGCATTTCTATAAATCACAAATAATTTTGGTGGTAAAGTGGGGTCTAGAATCAGTTTTTTAAGTTGAATATTCTATTGTATTCTCATTACACCTGCTTATAAATTGTCTACAGGCAGGGCCGGACTGGCCATGTGGCACTTCTGGCAAATGCCAGAAGAACTGATGGTCATATGGGGCCGGTCCCGGGCAATCAGTGCACGGTGCGTGCACTGGTGGCTGGCTCCTCCCCAGGAACCAGTCACCAGATCACATGTGTCGCTCGCAGGGTCCTGCTGTCTGAGGAGCTGACAGAAGAAGACAGAAGGTTAGAAAGAAAAAAATTGAACCAATCCGCTCCAAGGTCTGGACAAACCTCAATTAAATAGGTTTAATTATAATACATGCTTTGAGGGGGTGCTCTCATAACTAGAAATATCTAGAGAATAACAGATACAGGTGATAATAAATATCAACTGAACAAAGTAGTGTGTGAGGCACTCCTGTCCGAAAAAAAATATGTCAATATAAAATCAACTTTATTGATATGTACTTAAAAATTTTTTGACATAGACAAATAACTAAATCCCACCTGGATCGGTGAATTAAAATATACAAGTGAATAGAATTGAAAATATGTGTAGAGAGAATTAAAAGATGACCCAGAAAAAGGGGGGTGGCCGATCAATGTTTTCAAATGAAAGACTGGTGTTGCACTATAGTTGGTATTTATAGTTAAGGTCTGGTCCTATAATTATATATTCCTGTTTTAACAATTCATAAGACCATCAAGACCTGATATAAAGTGTCTCTCCAGAAAAAGCCTAGGCAATTATCACTATGACTAACATGAGATGGTATGAATTCCACATAAATTGAGATCCGAGCGTATCTTTATGTGTGAAACGCCTCCATTATTTTTAAATCTCTCATAATGTATGGGTAAGAGGAAATACCAAATATGTTATATTAATATTTTGATTCAATAGTAATGGTAGCGGGCGGTTCCGTTGGATTGATACATCATCAGAGGGACATAGCATACAATGCAGTACCTATATATAAGGATGATTACTTCACACATGATCCCACTCTAGATGTAAATAACCAAACAATAGAATCTGTGTCTCAAGCTGGTACACATGTCACAATGTATTGAACCTTTATTGTGTTAGTGGAGTCGATCTAATTTATTAAACCATTGTTGCTAGATAGCTTAATAGGGCTGTGATCCACCAAAGTAGTATCGGTATGTTTTCTCTCAAATATATCTCTACGTGCATTGATATTGCAATGTGCGTGACCAATATTAAGAGTTCCAAAAGGTTCTCATTAAATTATATTGCAGGGATTCTCTCGGATATATCCCTTCATGCAGCGGTATTGCCAAAATTATGGCTGTGTTATAATCCCCAATGGACTATCTAATATTGTGAGAGATAACTTTCCTAAAAGCTAGCGACAACAGAACTGTATAGTGTAACAGGTTGCATTGTGCAGTGCACTAACAGGCACATATGATTGTGCAGGGATATATGTGAGCTGTCTATTGGAAATCACACTAATGGTGTGTAACTCCCATTGAAACAGCCTGCGCTACCATTAGATGAAAATCGGCAGTATCCATAAGGACTGGTGTTACCCTTAATGTCAAGCCTATAGTTGTGCATAGATATATTGCCTACTATTTAGCATTACAATATTCATCTGGATTAAGAGACACAATCGCGGAGAGTCCCGCTGATCGGCTCCCTATTTCCGGGTCTGTGACGTCATGCGTCACGTGCCCGACGTACGTTTCAGCAATTAGGCTTAGTCATGGGAAATTACTCGTTTGAGATAGGACTGAATCTTTTATGTTCCCAGCGGCCAATCATCTCATCTTTTCCGTGATTGATGTTTATCTTGGCCAATCCAATGTTCGCCCATGTAAAAAGAGGATAAAATCATTCATAGGAGCAGTTATTCTTATAACAGGATTTTGTATCGTTTCATAAAAGGATTATTATGTAAGAGGATTATTATATGAGATAATATATCTAAAGGTGTGTATCAAATTCTGGCAATTGCATAATATCCAAGTTGCTTTATGTAGAGCATAAGGTGCCATGGTCAAAGTTTGAAAGATAAACATGGAAATACATATATAATTCAATATGGGATGAAAGTTAAAGTGATATAAAGAAGAAAAATCAAAACGTGAAGGAAGGGGATAATACCCAAGGTCTCTAAATCTAGAGAGTGTGACAGACAGAGATTAAACGGTGCATGGTGATTATTGATAAGGTAAGTGTACATGTTCTTGATTTCTTGAAAATTATTTGTTAATAAATATTATTAATTTTCGAAATTGTTTGATAATTATAAACAATTAGGTGAAAGTAAGTGTGTCATTCATTATAATATATAGTGTATCTATTAATGAATATTCCTCTATAACCAGGTAATTTCCTGTTATATTCTTCCTCAAAATATATTGAACGTGAAAAATTAATAATACACACTTACTTTCACCTAATTGTTTATAATTATCAAACAATTTCGAAAATTAATAATATTTATTAACAAATAGTTTTCAAGAAATCAAGAACATGTACACTTACCTTATCAATAATCACCATGCACCGTTTAATCTCTGTCTGTCACACTCTCTAGATTTAGAGACCTTGGGTATTATCCCCTTCCTTCACGTTTTGATTTTTCTTCTTTATATCACTTTAACTTTCATCCCATATTGAATTATATATGTATTTCCATGTTTACCTTCCAAACTTTGACCATGGCACCTTATGCTCTACATAAAGCAACTTGGATATTATGCAATTGCCAGAATTTGATACACACCTTTAGATATATTATCTCATATAATAATCCTCTTACATAATAATCCTCTTATGAAACGATACAAAATCCTGTTATAAGAATAACTGCTCCTATGAATGATTTTATCCTCTTTTTACATGGGCGAACATCGGATTGGCCAAGATAAACATCAATCACGGAAAAGATGAGATGATTGGCCGCTGGGAACATAAAAGATTCAGTCCTATCTCAAACGAGTAATTTCCCATGACTAAGCCTAATTGGTGAAACGTACGTCGGGCACGTGACGCATGACGTCACAGACCCGGAAATAGGGAGCGGATCAGCGGGACTCTCCGCGATTGTGTCTCTTAATCCAGATGAATATTGTAATGCTAAATAGTAGGCAATATATCTATGCACAACTATAGGCTTGACATTAAGGATAACACCAGTCCTTATGGATACTGCCGATTTTCATCTAATGGTAGCGCAGGCTGTTTCAATGGGAGTTACACACCATTAGTGTGATTTCCAATAGACAGCTCACATATATCCCTGCACAATCATATGTGCCTGTTAGTGCACTGCACAATGCAACCTGTTACACTATACAGTTCTGTTGTCGCTAGCTTTTAGGAAAGTTATCTCTCACAATATTAGATAGTCCATTGGGGATTATAACACAGCCATAATTTTGGCAATACCGCTGCATGAAGGGATATATCCGAGAGGAATCCCTGCAATATAATTTAATGAGAACCTTTTGGAACTCTTAATATTGGTCACGGACATTGCAATATCAATGCACGTAGAGATATATTTGAGAGAAAACATACCGATACTACTTTGGTGGATCACAGCCCTATTAAGCTATCTAGCAACAATGGTTTAATAAATTAGATCGACTCCACTAACACAATAAAGGTTCAATACATTGTGACATGTGTACCAGCTTGAGACACAGATTCTATTGTTTGGTTATTTACATCTAGAGTGGGATCATATGTGAAGTAATCATCCTTATATATAGGTACTGCATTGTATGCTATGTCCCTCTGATGATGTATCAATCCAACGGAACCGCCCGCTACCATTACTATTGAATCAAAATATTAATATAACATATTTGGTATTTCCTCTTACCCATACATTATGAGAGATTTAAAAATAATGGAGGCGTTTCACACATAAAGATACGCTTGGATCTCAATTTATGTGGAATTCATACCATCTCATGTTAGTCATAGTGATAATTGCCTAGGCTTTTTCTGGAGAGACACTTTATATCAGGTCTTGATGGTCTTATGAATTGTTAAAACAGGAATATATAATTATAGGACCAGACCTTAACTATAAATACCAACTATAGTGCAACACCAGTCTTTCATTTGAAAACATTGATCGGCCACCCCCCTTTTTCTGGGTCATCTTTTAATTCTCTCTACACATATTTTCAATTCTATTCACTTGTATATTTTAATTCACCGATCCAGGTGGGATTTAGTTATTTGTCTATGTCAAAAAAAATTAAGTACATATCAATAAAGTTGATTTTATATTGACATATTTTTTTTCGGACAGGAGTGCCTCACACACTACTTTGTTCAGTTGATATTTATTATCACCTGTATCTGTTATTCTCTAGAAGAAGACAGAAACAAGAAAAGAAAAGAAGATGAGAAGGTAAGTACAATAAAATGGAGGGGTGAAGAGAAAGAATGTCACACAGGAAACAGGTGGTGGGGTGGTAGAGAGAGGATGCCACACAGAAAACGGGGGGGAAGGAGAAGAGAAAGGATGCTGTATAGTTCATAATTATTCTCTAATGAATATTTATATAAACTTACAGTTTATAAAAATATAATTTAGTAGTGTTAATATGTTCACTCTGTGGCATAATATGATTTGGGGGAACTATTATTGCATAATATGATTTGGGGCACTACTGTATGGCATAATATGATTTGGGGGCATTATTGGGGCATAATATGATTTGGTGCACTACTTTATGGCATAATATGATTTGTGGGCTCTATGGTGGCTTAATATCAATTGGGGGCATGTACTTAGGCATGAGGGAAGGGGAAAAGTGTTAATATAATGAGGGAGGTAGGCTGTTAATTTAATGCTGGAGTTTAGGTGGGGGCTAATTATTTAATTGGTGCTGTTTTATTTGTGGTGTAATGTGGGTCACTTTAATTTAATATTGGGGCCTTTGCAATTTAAGAAGGGGTGATTGGACCATTAATTTAATGCTGGGTTGGTTGG
This sequence comes from Mixophyes australis, assembly GCA_036250195.1. Taxonomy (NCBI): domain Eukaryota; kingdom Metazoa; phylum Chordata; class Amphibia; order Anura; family Limnodynastidae; genus Mixophyes; species Mixophyes australis. Next base: position 154,124,926 of record JAVHZZ010000004.1, read on the forward strand.
GGGCCATTAATCGAAAGTGGGGCTGTTTGAGAAAAAAATAACGTCTATTTATTAAATGTGAATATTAATTATTTAATGGCATCGATGGTTGCGAGAAATAGGTATCTTTTTAAACGTAAATGCTATTTAATTTACTGCTGGGGTTGTTTGGAGGGAGGGAAATTAAATGTGAATACTAGTATTTTAATGTTGAGGCTGGGGGGAGGACTAATTATAGAACATGGGTTGTATTGATTAAACACCTGGGCTGGTTGGAGTTTTCTAAATTACATGTACCCATTTTTTTTTCCAAATAGGGCCTCCAACATTCCAGGATCCTGACAAGCAGCAACTAAACACACCAGCAGCCACAGGTGGTGAAGATGACAAGAACAGGTAGGAGAGAGCAGGACTGTCTGCCAACTGTCCCGAATTTTGGTGACTGTCACGTTTAGTGAGATTTGGTCCGACTACAAGGACAGTTGGGAGGTATGTCCCACTTCACACTGTACTGCTTGTGAAGGCAGAGCTGCGTGCAACTAACAGTATTGCACACAGTATTGCCTGTGTATTTGTCTAACATTTGTCTAAAATGATAACCATGTTACATAATAGGGGCCCTCTGTCTTAAATACCCCAAGCATTAATCCAACTCTGGTTAGCAGGAGGGAGCAGACAGCTGCTCCCAGAACCTGGATAGGTCAAAGCCTGTGGAGCAAGCCGAGATTTGGTAATCTCGTGAGACTAAGAGCTTCCCTGCTCACTCTACAGGAAGTTCCCACCCTGATGGATGTCACCAGCACCAGAAGCATAGATAAGTATAGTGGGCTGGGGGTGTCCTAATGTGTCTGGGGGGGGGGGGGGGGGGTGGCGTGATGTGGCTGGGAGGGCGTGATAACTGTAATGTTTTATTATAATGTATGTATCAATGCCCCATTTTGGCCACACTCACAACACAATGTGGTCACGCCCTTTTTGGCGCACAGTTTCTTTCCTGCTGGAACTAAGGTGGGCCTGTGTACTTTAAATGCCATGGCTGATTTTTAGTCCCAGTCCGGCCCTGTTTACAGGTATTTGAATAATCCTCTGAATTGTCTCCTGTTCTGTTTTATAACTCAGAAGGGAAGACCAATTTATCTCAGATACATTTTCAAAAGCCCCATGTGCTAGCTCTGTAGAGTATCCCCTTTCTCTGTGTGAAGAATTCAGATTGCTTTGAAAATATCAAAATAACTACAGATCCTTCTAAGTCAAAAACATTTAAAAGCATACTTGCCAACTTTTTAAATCTGTGGAGCAAGCCGAGATTTGATAATCTCGTGAGACTAAGAGCTTCCCTGCTCACTCTACAGGAAGTTCCCACCCTGATGGATGTCACCAGCACCAGAAGCATAGATAAGTATAGTGGGCTGGGGGTGTCCTAATGTGTCTGGGGGGGGGCATACTTGCCAACTTTTTAAATCTGTACTCCGGGAGATCGGAGTACAGATCATGTGACAGAGGTTAGGAGGGGGCGTGATGACATAATTACGTCACTACAGTCCCACCCCTACCATAAAATACACGGTATTGAATAGCGGGGGTGGGGCTTAATGACGCGACTAAGTCCCACCCCCCTGCTATTCAATGCTGTGAATTTTAATCATTTTACAGGGTCCGGGACTATTGCCTATTGTTCCAGGAGTTCATGAGGACTACCCGAAATTCAGGAGCCTCCCGGAAATTTCGGGAGAGTAGGCAAGTATGTTTAATAACAATTTTAATCAATTCCCTATAGCAAACTGTGCAATAATTTTTCAGATGGCAAGAACTAAATCTATTTGTTTTCTACCTGTACACTTGGTGCAATGCAGGTAAATATGGCTCAGACTTTTATTTTGGTACTTCTATGTTAAAAAAGAAGGCTGTACTACATGTACCTTTTTCAATGTAGCAAATATATGAGTTATAGAAAGAAACATATGTCCATTTTAAATTTTGTAGCAGTTTTTTGTACCAAGAACTAAGAATAATGTGTTTTAAATAAACCCTGAAAAAAACATTGTGAATAAAGTTAAATATTTATAATGTAAGTCAGCATCTTATGATAAGTCAACTAATATATAGATGACATAAAAACATTGATATACTGAACAGTAAATGAGAATCTATAGTAATAGAGGCTATAGCAGTGTTCAACTAAATACACATGTACAGTGCAGTATATAAGGGATGATATATTTAGCTGCTTTGGTATCAAGGTCACCTTTTCTATGCAACTGTAAGTTAGTCACTGAGCAGCACAAACTGGCATTACATTTAATGAGATACTGCATACAGGACATAATGAGATAAGACAAACACCTGCAACCCCAAACAAGAATTTACTGTTCCAGGCATACACATGATTCACAAATCTGCTGACTCTGGAGGAAAGTTACACAACTACAACCAGCCTTATTTTACATTAATGTATGTTATATTGTTTGCTTATGTTGGAAGGATGGCCCAGGCTCTGTATGTCAGCATAGGCAAAAAAGGCTATCAGCAAGCCTACTTTAATATTGCAAAGCTGCCAAATAACATGGTCCCGCAGTGAGACACATTGGGCCTGATTCATTAGGTCATGCTTGCTGGGTGTAACTTGTTATGTAATCTACGCATATAATTGTAACTTATGAACGAACAAATTCATCAAGGAATGGAACTCAACATACATAGCCAGATGAATTCAGTCGTAATCCAGTTCCGTCACATAAATTTGGAGCTGTGTATTACTACGTTCAACCACTGAATTGTGCTTTTTCCGGCCATAGGGCTCATTTACTTTAGAGTACGCTAGGCATTGGCATTGTTATAAATAGGTATGCTTGATTTTTAATTTGATGTTTACACTTGTTTCTGTGTTGTACTTACATGTATATTTATGGCACTATGGGTCCCAGCATGACCTTGCAGCCATGGAGTAAGCTTGTACTTGTAGTACTAGTTCTAATAAATGGCAGCCTGGCCATCCTGGGACCTGTAGTGTACCAGGGATAAAATACTTTCATGCATTATTATTATTATTATATTATTATTATTGTTACCCCACAAATACCACGCTTAGGTAAGGGCTATTGTACTTTGATCACAGAGGTGTGTACCACTAGGGAGGGGTGGGAAGGTGGAGGTCCACATCTCTCTAGGAAATGCAGCCCAGTGCTGACTACTCTGGCGTTGGTTGCCATAATGGTGGTGACCCTATGTTGCGGGAGGCAAAGCCTAGTGCTGGTAATTGTAAAATCGGGGTCAACCCATGCTGTTTGGTCCAGCAATTTTTGCTAGTTTCTGCCTAGGCTTCCAGCACTACAGTTCAGTTGTTTCAGCTGCTTTAGGAGGGTTGGGGATGGAGGGTTGGGTACAAGTGGCCTCATCAGGCTCATTATAGATCTGTTTGAGTGGAAAAAATATTTTTAAAAATAACTTAAAGAATTATCTATGTTACAAGCATTGGCTTTATATGCATAAAAAAAAATAACAGAATGTACTGAAAAATGTGGATTAAAAAGTATAGAAAGAGCACACAGGGAAAAAAAATATTTCATAAATGACTCAAGGTATAATAATAATAAAGACATTAATGATAAAACAGTTTCACAATTTTTCCACATGAAATACATTTATTATTATGTTGTTAATGTCTACTGAACATAAAAATAAATTTTACAATTGCTTGTGATTGCAAGCTCATATTACAGCATGTATAAGAGATTGGCACGCCCCTCTTCAGCTGCGAAAATGGTAACATGCCCCTTCTTCGCCAACTTCACTCCCTAAAGCCGTATGCTTTAGTAAGTATCTCTTATGCTCGCTTTTGCATGGACATTGTTTGGATACACAGCCGTATGTCTCTGTTTCTCTGCCGTATCTGTCAGCTGCATCTGTCTGCCTTGATGAATCAGGCCTGTGGTCTTGGGGGCCAATTTTTTATTCTTTTTTTGAGAACAGTCAACTTATCAAATAGTCTTTTATAAAAGTAAAGGTGGCAGTGGGAGTACACACAGACTTGCAGGAGCATTCATACTGCCTGGTGGAGGTAAGCATGCTAGCCTATTAGGGCTATCAATATGTTGTCATAAGGCAATATCGTATAGTCCGATATAGCTCCGTATATTATTATGGGACATATGAAACTTTATTGGCTATAATGCGGCATATTGGTTACCTGGAAGCATGTGATGTTCTATGCAATTTGATTATAAATGTTTCACTTAACTTTCCTGGGTATTGTCAACAGTCTCGGTGTAAAACAAATCAAATTGTCAAGTCTGCATTTTTAGTCTCTGTATATTTACCTAAAGAAATATTAAATAAATATGTTTTTCATATTGTACAGGGAAGAACAAAAGAAAACTCCTTATTATGACTCATGAAGATGTTCAAAATATTTCAGGAAATGTATAATGTAAAGCAGTGATTCCCAACTAGATTATGAAGTCACAAATGTGCTCCATGATCCCATTTTGCATTAGTTACATAAATGTAAGAAGAACAGATGAAAATGATAAAAAAAGATTTAAGATAAGCAAAGGGGATTATATGTGTGTTTATCATCATCATCATCAGCAGCTATTTATATAGTGCCACTAATTCCACAGGGCTCTACAGAGAACTCATTCACATCAGTCCCTGTCCCATTGGAGCTTACAGTCTAAATTCCCAAACATGCACACACACATACACACACACACACACACAAACACAGAGACTAAGGTTAATTTAATAGCAGTCAATTAACCTACTAGTGTCGGGATTCACTAGGATGAGTGGGTTCCTCATGTTATGCCTGGGATTGGTGGTACTGCAGACAGAGGCACGAAATCTAACAAAGTGGAAGGTTTTCACCAGAGGTTCCCGCAAGGGAATTTGGGCTTGGCAGCTTCCACCCTGCAGGTGGCAGCCCTCTAGGGGAGTTCCCAGTGAGCGGTGATAAAGAACCTAATACAGAGAAGAATGTAGGCACTAGATAGCCACAAATGAGCAGGATTACTGAGTGATGCTCAGTGATAGTCCACAGATAGATAGTAGATGATTTGCAGCAGAACACTTGGAGAGATGGGCTAATTTAATAGCTAGCAGCTCCTTGTCACCTATGGTGTAGTTCCTCTCAGCAGGTATACATTTCCGAGAATAGAAAGCACAAGGATGACATTTGCCTTGACTGGACCTCTGAGACAGAACTGCTCCAACTCCATCGTAGAAGCATCAACTTCAACAAGAAAAGGGAGGGACAGATCAGGTTGTTTAAGGATAGGAGAAGAGGAAAAGGCTTCCTTGACGAGGGAGAAGGCCTTTCCTAGTGAGAGCAATTAAAGGGGTCACGATTGTAGAATATCCCAAGATAAAGCGCCTGTAGTTGTTGGCAAATCCAAGAAATCGTTGAATGGTCTTGAAGATGTTAGGGCGAGGCCATTCCAGGATAGCCCGAACCTTCTCAGGATCCACCTGAAGTCCTGATCCAGAGACAATATACCCAAGAAAGGGTAGCCTGGGAGCTTTGAAAGAACATATCTCCAGTTTGCAATATAACTGGTTCTTATGAAGTCGAAAGAGGACTACGGCAACATGCAGGCGATGAGACTGGAGATCCCTTGAGAAGATTAAGATGTCGTCAAGGTATACCACCGCGAAGGAATACAATAGATCGCGGAAGATCTCATTTACATAGCTCTGAAACACTGCTGGAGCATTACAGAGTTCGAAAGACATCACTAAGTATTCATAGTGGCCATCCCACATGTTGAACGCAGTTTTCCACTGGTCCCCGGCTCGTATCCTGATGAGGTTATAGGCCCCACGAAGATCCAGTTTGGTGAAAATTTGGGCACCTTTGATACGATCAAATAGCTCGGTTATTAGTGGAATGGGATATGGTTTTTTGATGGTAATGGAATTTAGGCCTCTGTAGTCAATGCAAGGGCGCAGGGTACCATCTTTGGTAGCAATGATCTGCAGTAGTTACCACTAATGAGTGGAACAGGTAATAGGTGAGTTGCAGCAATATACTTGGAGAGATGGTAGCGATGATCTGCAGTAGTTACCATTAAGGAGTGGAGCAGGTAATAGGTGATTGCAGCAGCAGAGTGCATGACCTGCTTCCAGGCCAGGAGTCTGACGAGAAGAACCAGTACTGGAGGTGCTGGGAGGAGCCTTATAAATGAGAGGTAACCAATGGATGAGTGGGACAGGTGAACACAGGTGAGATGATTACCTGCGCATGTGCAGAGCTGATTGCTGGCCTGACAGCCAGGGAAGAAGCAGGGAATGAGGAATGAATGATATTCAGGTTACCGGGTGGCAGCCGTGGGTGAGCGGCGCGTGACAACTAGTATGCTTTTGTATTGTATTTTAATTACAAATGAATAGCTGTAATCCATTATTGATCAGACATACTAATGTTTATTATTCATTCTGGTTTGACATTACATTACTTTAACATTAATGTGTTAAAGAAAAAAGAATCACACAGCATGAAAAAGGTTGGGAATCACTGGTGCAGACCATAACACATATAAATCCTACACTAATTGCCTCTATGTAATGTCTCAGAAAAGCAGAGGTTATTTTCATGAGACTGTGGGGACATCATAACTGTATTTATTCTATGTGTATCTTTCTGTATTTGAATAGTTTTTTAAATCAGTTTTAATGTTCCTAAAGCTAAACTGTTTCTTTCTTCAGTATCTCATAGTCACTTTTAATTATGCCAAATTTGGAGTCAACATTTTTCAGTTTCCAGACTATGGCACACTAGTGCAAATGTATTTAATTTGACAAAACCCTAAAGATAGGAGGGACTGTTTGCCTCTAATAACTAACATCTTGCCAATTTGTGTTATGTGGTTAATTAGATAAAATATCAGGGTACCTTCAAGGGAGGAAGTCACAGAAGCAGATGCCATAGATTTAAATAAATAGTGAGAGGAGTGACCTGATTATAGTCACCAAAGTCCTGTAGAAAGCTTTCAATTGCCAACATGGCCACAATATGTTAATTAAAGTACCCTCTTGACCACAATTTACCCAACACCCCAACTACACTATTGGTAACATTTTATGCAAAACTACAACCTTAGCATTCAGAGACACAACATTTCCTGAGAGATTGGGACATGAGGGACAAAGCTGAATTTGTTGAGTTTAAAAAGGTGGAATTGTGAGGGGCGGTTCAAAAGTTGAACAGGCAAACTAAACAAACCTGTTTGAAGCACCAGGAAAGAGGGTGAAACTCAAACTTTGCTCAAGCAAAACTTGGCAGGAGTAAGAGCTTTATTAAGGCTGAATACAGATGAGGTATTTTAGTCTGGGTACTCTTGACCTTTAGCAGAGGTGCAGAGTGTAAGTCTTATATAAGCATGTTGCATCATACAGTTTGGTTTTGTTGTATAAGGTGATGAAGCTACAGGTCTCTTACTCCTGATTGTCTTGACCTTTAGCAGATGTGCTGCAGTTGTCAGGGTTGACAGTGCACTGCCAATTGTTATCCATAGCCAGTATTGGGGCAGATTCACACAGTAGTCCCTTTTTAGGAGTAGACACCGGACATGACTTTCTTAGCTTGGTTGGGTGCAGCTTGAAGATTTTTGCAAGCAGAGATGGAGCATGAGCATCAGTCAACTTAATCCAAGGGAGATCCTCAGGAGTTAAGCTCTTACAGTTCAAGTACTGTACTTCTCTCCAGGATATGTGAATGATTGACTGGATGAAATATCCCAAGTGGCCCTCTACCTCTTGACCAAGAGGAGGAAACAGGTTGTTCACCACCAGTTTCAGAAAAAAGATGAGTAACACCGGTTGGATACAGAAGGTAGTAGCCATAGCCTGTACCCTACAAGACTTATCTTGCAGGTAACTGAGTATGAACCAATGTACTTAAGCCTTAGTTTGAAGGAAGGTATCTTCATGGCCCTATTGCACGTGGAGAGCCATACTTTATTGCCAACTGAGAACACTATCTCATCGACTCTGGTCCACATATCTTTTTGTTAGCTATCACTATCTTCAGCCATTCTGTCAGCTTCTTTCACAGTAAAACTGGTGACCTGAACATGCTTGTCCACAGAACAAACCCAAGAGGTGACATAAGAAAATAAGAAGAACATTTGGTGGAAACAATGCTTAAAGTGGAAGTGATTGATTAGCAAGTTCCTACTGTTCATTCAATTGGGGGTGACATCTGGATGAGAAGTAAGTGAGTGCCAATTGCCATTACTATTGCAGATCCTGTAGCTGGTATTTAGGGGGCACAAACATCTTGCATTCTGGGGCATCAGACAGTTTTATGAGTGCTTCCTTTTTTACATGGATGCTGTACTCCAAAGAGAACTCCAACTCCAAAGAGAAGAATTCTCCTAGAATCAAGCCTGGAAGGATAACAGCCTTACTATAAATTATGGATTATTTGTGAGAGAACTGCTTAGAAAGTGAACAGATTTTATGTTTCTGGTTCCAGTTTGTTATGTTATGATGAATTAAACCATTCCTGCTGAGAGTTTAACCTCTTCGCCCCCTGAATATATTGCAAGCTCAACATGCTCAGTGATGATATAGAGTGGGATTCTGGCACCCAGGAGTAGAATCCTCCACTCATTGAGGGAAATGATGGATGGCAGCAACTCCTGATTTTATTGTGAAGATGAACCTTTTCAAAAAGATGGTGCAGGGATGATGCTCGCCCTTTTCATCATTCTGACCGTATAACTATTTCTTCACTTTTAAATATGACAACTTCAAAGCTATAGGCCCAACTAGGATTGGTATACTGGAGGATAGGCTCTGAGGTAAAGAGGTGTTTCGAGGTGTCATAAGTCTGTTGTGTATGGGGAGTGTATGTGTCCTTGGAAGTCCCCTAATTGTTCAAGGCGGTTACAAATTTAACAACTCTTCAGAGGTTCCAGATAAAATCTCTGTAGTAATTGCTAAGCTTCATGAACCTCTGTATTGCCTTGATTCCCATTGGAATTGGCCAATCCAGCACACCAGAGATCTTCTCCAGTTCCATTTATATGCCTGTGCTGTGATGATGTGTTCTGGGTAACTCATTCTGGACTGATTGAAGAAACATGATGAACCCTCCCTCCAAGTTCTGCTTCATGACAGTGGCCACTGCCCTTGTCTCAGACAGCAGCTATTTTCTCCTTATTGGTGGCATGGTGGCATGGTGTCAGGCAACAACTTGGGCAGTTCCTGTCTGTGTGGTGAGAGTGAGTGTACCCGGATCATTTAAGGAGAAGAAAGGGTTACCATTTCCTCAGCACCACTGTGTACAGCTCTCTTTGCCTCATTTCTTTCTACATGTCAAACAGTGTGGCAGTTGGCCACCCATCTAATTCTTCTCTCACTCTGCATATATATATATATATATATATATATATATATACATATATATACACATATATATATATATATATTTATTTAACAAGGGTGCCTTATAAATAGATGATGCACATTTTTCTCACTCTGTTAGATTGTGCTCTGTCTTCTGCAATCCTCCTAACATGTATGGTTATCATTGGATGTGCTGTTAAGGAAATAATAAGTGGGGCATTCTTAACTGGATCCGTCTCTACTTCTGAACCTAAACCATCTGTCCATGGGTTGTTCTTGTTTCATATCTGATCTAACTTGTGCCATTTTTAATTCTTTTCTCCATCTTTGCTTCCTGTGCTTATTGAATACATCTACTATGTGCAGGTCTGCCAAGCTGAATTAAATTAATTCAGGGCTCCGCTACAACAATTTCCTGGCACCCCCTTTATAGTTGAGCATGGAAAAAAATTGATAGTAGGTGTGGTCATACAATTGGGGGAGTGGTTATGCATCATTGGGGCGTGAGTAGCAGGTGAAAGTGCTAGGCCATCCTCCTACAGAGAAAAAAAACCTGTATTGTTGTGTACACCATTTCCACAAGGGTGCAGTGCCCGCTAACCAGAACGTTACATATGTCCCAGCACTCCTGACTTTCAGAACATCTAGCCCATAGGGTAGTATATAAAGAATGGAGTGTGTACATAAAGAGTTCACAGTCTTGGCCTGCACCTTATATTGGGCAGAACAGTCACCAAAATTTAGGATTGTCCCACTAGAATCACAACATTTCACAGATTGTCCTGCTCTCTCCTACCTGTTCTTGTCACTTTCACCACCTATGGATGCAGGTTTCATTAGTTGTGGCTTGTCTGGATCCTGGAATGTTGGGGGCCCCATTTGGAAATAAAAATGGGTACATTTAGAAAATTCCAACCAGCCCCAAAGGTAAATCAATAGCACCCATGATTAGTAAATTAGGCCTTCCTCCAGCCCCAACATTAAAATTATAGTATTCCCATTTAATAAATAAACCTATTTATCTCCCTCCAAATAACCCTAGCAATAATTTAATAGTATTTACATTTCATAAATATACCTATTTCCCGCAACCATCACTGTCATTAAATAATTCATAGTCTCATTTAATAAAGAGAACTCATTCTCCCCAAACTCACCCCTACATTCAATAGCCCACAAACCATCCCATCTTAAATTAATAGTCCCCACTATTACATTGCCCCACCATCACCCCACAAACAAAATAGCACCCATTAATTAGCAATCACCTACCTCACACAAACTACATTGCCACAAGCCCCCTGTGCCATCATACACACACAATTACCACAAGCCCCCTGTGCCATCACACACACACAATTACCACAAACCCCCTGTGCAATTACACACATATTACTGTGCCCCTTCATCATCACCACGCTGTGCCCCCTTATGATCACACTGCGCTCTCCATGCTGCTTTTCCCCCTTCACTTGGCCACCCTTCATCACTCTGTGCCATGCTGCTCCTCCATCTTCTTCATCAAAATGTACCTGTCTCTCCCCCCCTTCTTCATCACACTGGTCATATGGCTGTCCTGGTTATTGCCTCTTAACCTATTGAAGTCCTGCTGTACATATGGGAACTATGTTCGAAATGCAGACTGCAAACTATTGTTCTGAATCATAAGTAATTATATTGGTTTGCTATATCATGTCTGTGCAATATTTTTTACTGTTTTCCATTTTTATTAAATAAAAAAGCTCAGATTAAAATATCTTTTTCAAGCCCATTTTGACCCATAATACTCAATGCATAATGCCTATTGTCATTTTTATTGTGCAAAATAAAAAACAATAAATCATGCTTAGTTGTTGCTTGGTAACAAACACATTTCAGATTCTTAGTGCAATTAAATTATAAAAGCACATTTCAATGATGTTGTTAGATAGCTAAAGTATTATAACCAAAAACATGATAATATTTTCAGCAACAACCGATAATAAAAAAAAGAAAAATAACCTAAATAAGACACCAAATAAGGACCACCTTATTGAAAATGATTGTCAAAGTGATGAATTGGAAAATTTAGTAAACTCGGAAACAAATAGAATTTTGGGCTTGATTCACAGTTAAAGAGATAAAGTTTCTTTCAAGATCCTATTGCTGCACAAATTAGAATGACTGCAGGCCCAAAATAGCAATAAAATATTAAGTTAAATCTGAAGAGAATTAAAAACACATATTGATTGAAAATATTAATCGATCCCCTTCACGCATATCTTTAATAAATCCATAAAGATACGGGGAAATACAGAAAGGTGATTGTGGAAACTTTTCTGCCACTAGCTGCTACATTTCTAAAAATCTGATTTAATGCATGTTTGGTTCTAAGTGTATATCTTACCTTTGGAATTCTAAAATGACTGAAAGTGTCCGACTTCACATCATACTGTTCCCTGGGAATAGAACTTGGCTCCCAACATATAACATACACTCTTTGGACAATTGACATCCTAATGGCAGACTTTGCTTCCATTCTGATCATATCACTATTGAGTCTGCTTATTTATCCCATTGTGAATATAGGCGGTAAAGATATAATTTAGACACGCACCTTGGAGTCACAATAGCCAGATAAACTGTGAACTATTAATATAGTGATGTATGGCAGAATGTGTATGATTTTTTTTTTTTTATATAAAGATCTATTATTGGAACAAGATTGTTTTAAGTAACATGTATTGACATTGTCATCTGATGTGTCACGTTAATGCAGCAGGATGCACCACCGACTGGTATTGGCACTACTAAACAAGAAAGAGCGGAGTCTAATGCACCCCCGGTATTCCCCAGGGACCACCGCAAGGAGGCATGGAATTGGCTGCGTGAGGTGCGCATGTCACTGTTCTCCAAGTTAGTAACCAGTGCGGTAGCGGGGTGAACAGGAATGGTCGGACGATCCGAGTCAAAGTCAGACAGTAGCGCAGTACACAGGGACAATCAGAAGAGGCATCAGGAATAAGCTCCTGACTGTAGGTCTTTTCAAACGGGCTGTGCAGTACCAAATCGGAATCCAGGAGTGTAAGTCAAGAAACAAGCCAAAGTCAGCAAACACTGGAAAACAGAAGAATCACAGGAAGTGCTGGAGCTGGTGTGAACCAATACTCTGGCACTGGTCTGCAACAAGGAGGATCCTTAAATAGAGTGAAGTTGTGCCTGATAGGTGGTAGCAGATTAATCATCCAGTGCAGCTGGAATATCGGCAAAACGAGGGAGAGCGTCCCATTGCCTAGCAACGGGAGACGCACGTCGCTGCGCAAGCATGCACAGTGAAGACCCGGAAGAGCGGTCTGTTGCTAAGCATCGGGACGCAGACAGTAAGAAAAGGCATGTGTCCGTCCCCAGCACCGAGGAGAGATACGGGGATGGCGCCTGAGAGTACCCCCCTCCCTTCTCATAGAACCAGCAATTTGATCTCTCAAGAATTTGGCCAAAAGACGGGGAGTGTGAAGATCTTCCTTGTTGACCCAAGATCCCTCTTTAGGATCATAGTCCTTCCAGTGGACCAAGAGCTGGGATTTGCCTCGAAGAGTACATGCTTCCAGAATTCGTTCCACCTCAAATTCTTCGCCTATCTGGAATGAGTTATGCACCCGGATGGAGGAAGGTAACCAAAGTTTATAAGTGACGGTATTAATCACGTAAGTGATGGTAAAGGATCCGATATAACGAGGTGCAAATTTCATAGTCGACATCTTGAGCTTAAAGATTTTTGTGGACTGCCACACATTATCTCCTACATGGAGTACAGGGAAATTTCTCCGATGGTGGTCCACAAACTGTTTATAGCGGTTAGAAGTTTGCTTAAACTCCTTCAAATTCCTCCCAGTAGTAGATGTGATAGGGTCCCAAATTGTGGCAGGAACTATCGCTTAAGCCACCCAACGCGTTTCGATTCCACAGGGAAATCTTTGTCAAGGTGCACCTTCACAAAGATTTCCCTGTGGAATCGCATTTGGACCCGGGTAATCCATCTTGCCCCTTTATTATGTGTTTATGACCCATTTATTTATGGTATGCAGATAGGAGGACACCAGTTCCTGCCTAATTGTTTTATATATTTATCATGTTAAATTATTAAATGGAATTATGCTATGAATGTTTCGCTTCTTCACATGTGATGATCGCTGGAGTGTTCTAGGATGACAGAGATTTCTACTTATTGGCAGATGTGATTTGATGCGCTGTGTCCACGAGGAATCTTGTAAGCAGATCCCCTTAGGGGACCCCTTCACGTGGTTTGTATTCTAATTTTACCATATAGACTAGACGCACTTGGAGGAGGGAATAACTCCCATGGGACACTATATAGATTATCTGTCACATCACTGTCTTTGTTGCAGTACTACTCTATGTATATTCATTGTTTTGTTGTAGTACCTCCATGGGATTACTGTTTCCATATGAAGGACCTTGTCTATGCTTGATCCAATTAGCGCTGTGAGGTATACTATTTTTATTGTGTGCATTATTTTTTCGGGAAGTTGGTGGTCTTTCCTGTACACTTCGGGCAGCTTTGGGGTTTGCATCAGCACCCATTCCTGTTACATTTCCAATTTATGATAAAGCTCAGCTAGCAATTTAGCAGATATGAAGTTCCCCGCAGATCCCTTATCCAAGAAGGCTAATAATGGCTGAGGACCAACAGGAGGGTGTAACGTAACAGACATGAGAAATTTGGAGTACAGGGAGTAGAAAATTAGGATCTAAGCTGATCTCCTGGAATTACCTAGGAGGAGGCATTTCCTGACTTCTTGAGGCAAGAGGAGAGAAGATGCCCAACCTCCCCATAGTAAAGACACAGGCCGTTTTTCATACGTCTAACGCGTTCCCCTGGGGACAGAGCGTCCAATCTGCATTGAGGTGCCAAACGAGGGAAGGAACTGTGAGTTCAGTCACATTCCTGGGTGCGTTCCCTGTGACGTATATCCGCCTTGATGCTTAAGGATATTATATCATCCACACTAGAAGGCAGATTCCGGGAAGCCAAGCCATCCTTTATGCCATCATTCAAACATTGCCAAAAGGTAGCAACTAGAATGTCATTGTTCCAGCGGAGATCAGAAACAAGAGTCCGGAATTGCTCAGTATATTGGCCTGCTGAAAGAGAGCCTTGGTGAAGATTAAGGAGATTCGTGGCAGCAGAGGATACCCAGCCAGGTTCATGAAAGACCTTGTGAAAATTTTCAGTGAAAACAGAAACGTTTTGAAGCATGGAGTCATTATGTTCCCACAAAGGTGATGCCCAGGCAGGTGCTTGTCCTGAGAGAAGAGAAATTATGTATGCCACCTTTGTTTTCTAAAAAGCAAAAATTCTCTGGTGCCAATATAAATTGGATGATACATTGGTTAAGAAAACCACGTCACTTCTACATCAAAAAAAGCCTTTATGACTGTGACGACTATGTAGTATATCTAATGACTGATTGTAATTTTCTGCTGAATTCATCTATGACAATGTATATTGTATGAAACCTTGTAATGTAATCTCAATGTGTGCTTTGCTAGATGACATGAGTTTGAAGTTATGCAAGTGTCATTAATCTGCTGAAAATAGCCAGACCAGGGAGAGATAAGATCTTGGAGGAGTTTGAAGCCCCAAAGTTGTAAACCATCTAGCCACTCAAGCAGAGCGAGCAGAGGTGAGAATTTAATTCAAGGTCCTGTGAACATTCACGATCTCAGGACATACCTAGCGCACTTAGAAAGCCCTGTGACATTTAGGAGATCAATTTGTCCTTATTGACAACTAAACCCCAATGGTGGGGGGGGAAAGTTATGTGGAAAAAAAATTCAAATCTTCTGACCTAAACAATTGCGTGTGCATTTTCATGAGGGGGTCTATCAAGACTGTAAGGTTCCATCTTCCTCAATTGTGTTCCCTCACACACCAGATCTTAACTAGTAAGTAGTAACTCTGATTTTATTTCCTATTTTATTTTCCGAAACTTATTTGTGCAAATATGTTGTATGTCTTATTATTAGTTTTTGTAACTAAGCCTTGGAACCATTTTTCTGAATAAATTAATTTAATCTAGTGTGTTCTCCATGATTCTTTGTAAACTTATGAAGCTGTGGGAGACTCATGCTACATGTGTATATGATTTAAGTGTGAAACATTATTAAGTGGTTCTGGTAAACGTAAGGACACCATAATAAATCCTTTGTGGTGGCAGAAAATGTGTATTCATTTTAAGTGACTAAGGTGACGCGGTCACGGCCAGCTGTTCAGATTGCTTTATTTACGACAACCTGAACGTTTGTGACCATAACCCCTTTTGTTTTTGAAACACCCTGAAAAAAATAGCTCAGTGAGATTGTATCCTGAGAAAGGACAAGGCCATAAGAACACATGGTGGGAAAACCAAATCCTATGTTTGGCATGTGGGGGTTTTTGAATAAATATGAGACGCCAGTACATTTTTAGTGAGCTCAAAAAATGCAAGTGAAGGGCAGGAGGAGATGAGTCAGTTGGAGTTAGGACAAGAAATATCAACTAACAGGTAGCTATAATTATTATTTAACAAGGATACAATATGCATATTAATTATTACAATACAATAATTATAAGTGTTTTGTCAAATAGTCTTGGATTTTGTGGCTTGGTATATAGTTAAAGGAAGCATAAGTAGTAGACTTATTATCACTGTGCTTTTCATATTTTTTAATCTGTATAACCGTAAATAAATATTAGTAGAATAGAGCTGAGTTTCCATGTCAAATTACTCTTTGAAATCATTAAAGCTATAGATATATATCACGACTGCATACAAATATATTTATGTCAGATTGGAAAGGTTTGGACAAAATTTCACAAAGTCAATGAGCTAAGATTATATATCTATGTAGATTGTATATTTATTATTGCATAGATATATTTCTTGGACTGTAGTGAAATACATCCCCTTTTAAAAACACATGAGCCAATCATATACACATATGTGATAAATGTGTTGTGAAGATACCAGGTTTATCTGGCCCAATGCTACCCACTTCACGCTGGCTGGCCACCCACGGGTGCCTTCCTATGCCAGGGAAGTCTACCCAGTACCTTCTAGGATTCGTATGGTCACTCAGGCAAAATGCAGTTATGAAAATACAACAGTATATTTATTGTCATACAAACAACACTAGAATATAATGTACACACAGTAAATAAATGCCAGGCAGATTTACCACATCATCTCTCCCTTACCCCAATAGCTTAAGGACTTATAGTCACCTGGCTGTCCAGACTTCACGACCCATGGATCTCTCTCAGCTGCATATATAGACTCTAGTTAGAGAACGACAACTCAAAAGCTATATCTTGCAGTCTTCATGAATGAAATCCCAGAATGAACACCCCCTCCCCTTTGGAGTGGCTCCTTATATCTAGGGTCTAATTTCCACAGTGTTTTACCCTCCCTAGGCAAACCCCTGGGTCTATTGTTCTTAACCATTGGTCAGTGCTGGAATAGGGGAGTGGAGAGGGCAGTGAAGATGAGCTGTCCTTCCAGAGAACCTCCCCTGTTAGATAGCCTGTCTGTACTAGCCTGGTGTGAACAATGGACACTAATTAGTTTTCCTACTCCAGCACATGGCAACCTGATCCCTACCCTTAATCCCCCTGGCTTCACTTTAAAAGACAATGAATAACTTTACTGCAAGTCATCAATATACAATACACAATCAGCAATGGATGTCGGGCGGGCGTGATGACGTCACACCGACATGCACTGTGAGCGCCGCACGGAGGAGGAGACCAGGGAGGGAGCCAGATCGCCAGCTGAGAGCAAGGTAAGTATTTTCTTCTTCTTTTTTTCAGGAAGTTTTTTCTCTCGCTGCCTCTGACGGGCCCCCTGGGCTGCAGGGCCCCCGGGCACCTGCCCATCGTGCCCTATGGAAGAGCTGGCCCTGCTTTAAATACATCAGTTCATATGTTGGACTGACTTTTTGACTCCAATTCTCTCATAATTGTTTTTATGAGCATAGATTCCCAACCAATATATTACCTTTCTATACAGAGTAGTCTCAATATGACTGTTGTTCTTTTTTTCTGAAGCATCAAGAAAACAAATTCACTGCTGGCTATAATGCAATTACATTTAATTTGAGGATTAATGTAATGTATTAATTTATATGTGCAGCAAAGTCTTCTGTCTTTCAGTAACATTTCAAACAAAGAAAATGTTGTCGATATACAGTTGCTGTACCAACCAAAAATGAAAAGAAATCCAAGTAGAAATTATTTAATTCATTGTATCGCTTACCAACAAAACATTGTCCAATGCGATTGTTGTTCCAAAGCATAAAGATATTTAATTGCAAAATATAGCAGGATTTACAGCAAGCTATCATAATGCATAAAATATGTTACAATCAAGCAATAAAATATATTATAATCAAACAGGAAAGTATAAACATAAACCGAATACATTACATGTTAAGAAGTGTTTCACCCTGGCCCATGATAAGATAGGGTCATTTTGTCTGTAGTCAGGCTAAGAGATCTAGCTGAGGGAGCAGCATGCTTATAGGCAGTTTCAGTATAGAAGAAAAAACACTGATGATGTCACTCTGCATACAGATAACACTTAGTGAGGTCTTCATTGGTCCAGGGTTAATGATATTCCAGTTGCCTGCTGGTCATAGGTCAGTTCATTTGATTCTTTCAAAGGGTGAACTTCCCCCAACTGTTGTCTACGTTTCTTCCCTCTGAATAACCAATTCAAACTGACCCACACACAAAGTACTTTTGAGTGTTAATCTCATATTGCTTATATCTTGCAACCGCTAGATGCGATCGCTACTCTGTCCAAACCGGTTTAATGCTGGTGAAATAAGCTTTAATATGAGATAAAACTTTTTATCTTTTACAAGACCTGAACCATAAATAGCTTTACTATAGTATTATCTATGCATAAATAAACACTCTAATACGTTTTACTAATAAATAAATGTGGATTGAAACCTTAATAAATGTGTATTATTATTTACAAGTGTAAGTGCAAATGTAAATGTGTGTGTTATGAATCGGTGCGATTGCATCATAACACGTGGTGTATTAATCGCAATTGCACGGTAAAACAATATTAATCAATTTGGTTTACTTCATTCAATTATTTGACTTCCACAACCTAAAATATTTGTATATTGTTCTTTTTGTTTTGATTTTCAACAATATTGCATTCTTGTTCTCAGGTATTCACAAAATAGTTTTATCCTGACAGAAGAGTTCATAAGCACCATAAAGTGACAATATAGTTTTAGTGTAGTTTTAATAATTATCTGGTTGTACTGTCTCTCTCTTTTGTGAATACTGATATTGTAGATTTGGATTTGGAGTGGATTCTGACAATTTTGTGCATATCAACTGGAGTAATGGAGTTCTGTTGTACATTTCATATAGAAAATATTTATATGTTTGCTTTCCACTGAAAATTCAGTATCATTTATAGGATATAGGCAAAAAAAAAGAAAACTAACAGCACTTATAATTGCACTTATATTTAGGGATAAAAGATAATAGATAATTAATAAAATATTAGATAAAGATGAAAAGATAACTGGGTCAAGATATTAAAAAAATATTGTCAATAGAAATAGAAAAAAAATTGACTTGTCTTTACAAACAATACACTTTAATTCTAAAAATAACATGTAATATATATTTATAAAACTGTCCTTAATTAAATGAATTCATAAAATTATGCATACTGTTTTATATAAAGCAACTTCCACTATGCATCTTAAGCTAAGCATATTCAATTTTAAATAAGCATTTACAATTTGTTAGGAGTATCTCCTTTAGGTCTTAAGCACAGATCTTTAGGCTATACAGGCAGATCTTGCAATCATCCGGACAAAAATGGTCTCATCCACAGAATTTGGACTGGCACAAATATTCTGTCACTTAATACACCACCCAGTTGCCCTATAATTTCTTAAATGACACTGAATTTGTCTTTTTATGTTGATTGTTTAAGATTCTACATATGTATTGAATCTCATAAAAAAAGAGAATGGCCATTTATTTCAAATTTACATTACACCATTTCAAAACTTCTACTCTGACCACTGGCTATAACAATTTATTTCCAGATGGTCAAAAAATCTTCTGTATGGGCTAAATATCTGTGCTTAAGAGTACTCGGGGAGATACGTCTAATCAATTAAAGAGATGTATTTAAAATATAATATACTATGTTTAAGATTCATGGTGTATATGTGTACATTTAGCTTTACAAAATATATGATACATACTTTTACCAATCTATATAAATTGTTTACATTTTTATAGGTATTTTTTTTTATGTGGTAGTTTTGGAAATAAAATGTATTGTTTATAATAGCAAGACAATTCTTATTCCGCTTTAATTTACAATGTATATGTTGCATATTTTGTGATATTCTGCACCAATATACTATCTTTTATTCCATTATTTTATTTTATTATTGCATCTGTATGCATTGTCAGTTTCCATATTTTGCTTATATCTATATACTAAAGGAATTTACTAATTGAACATAATACATTGCATCTCTTTATGGTATTTATCAGATAGACAATGTGATGGATTGACATCAACTGATTTACCATTGTACTAATAGTACAATAAATAAATAATAAATAAATTCACTGATACAATACAAGTAAGGAGAAAATGCATGAAGCATGTGTTTAAAAAAACATAAATATTATATTTATTAAATAACAATGCATCTTAAATTTGATCTAAAAACAAATTATATTTGTCTAAATCGAAGGTTTACTAAATTAATCAAACATGAATTATAATGATTTTACAGACATCAAAAAGTCAGATTCAGCATGTGGATTCGTATGTACACACTAAACACATTTTAAACAATTTACCTTCAAATCAGTGTTCTTCATCCATCCTAACCACTGGCTGAAAAGATTGTGACTCTGCACACTCCGTAGTGATCTGCTTACACTGCTGGTCGTGAGTGCCTACACACTGCAGAAATGGCATGACATTGTTCCACTGTTGAATGAGATTATTAGTTCAAATGAAATGATACAATGTGCTTTGGAACGATAATTGTTCATTGTTGTAGCCTACACACTAATGCAATATCGGACCAAACGATCGTTTATCGTGTGATTGATCTGACAATTGGCTGAAAAACCTTTAGTGTGTACCCAGCCTTAGATACAAATAAAACTTAGTGTCCTTGTATATTTTCCAGTTTACTATCATCAGCCTACTCCTCAATTTACACTTCTTACAACAACATTTTGCTAAATATTTAACATATATAAGTACAAAGTACTAACTTAACTTTAACTGACTACATGAAATTGGTGACAAATTTGTGTGTTTATGTGTATATGTGAATAGATCTAGACAAATTTAGTTCATTGGGTCATTGTTAATGATGCAATTCCATGTATCTATGCTTTAGAATTAATGTAATTAAGCTCACCATATCCTAAATGGCGCACAAAATTGATAATTGGGCAAATTATCAATATATCAATGATGCATATATTCAAATAATCTTGTGATCACTGCAACTCACAGCAACATCTTAGAAGCATTTGATCCTAGTACAGGCTTTTGAAAGTCCTTGTTAGTTATGATGTTGTAGATATAGATAATCAGTGAAGGCTGCTGGTGAGGTCTGATAAAATGGATGGAAGCAAACTATCAAGATAAATTATGCAGCCAAACACCACCTAATCTGAGTTTAAGGATGTGCCTATGCATCAATGCCTTACATTTATTTTAGTTCTACAATCAATATATTCAAGTAAATTCATGTTTAACTAATTCCTTTAGATGGCTACCTCATCCTTTTATGTCCTTCCCTGCAAGTTTTTATGACTTCTGTGGACATGAAGAATTGTACTGGATGCACTTTACTGTATGTTATTTCCATTACAAAACAAATAAACTTTTCAGTGACATTGCAAGACTTAACATTTTGATGTTATTATCATAGCTCAATTATAGAGCAAAGTCTCATGTGAATTTCTTTATTCATTATATTGCTTTGTTAGCATGCATATATGTACAACTTATTTCCTTAGGTTGTTAAATGATTATGAAATGTGCGATAAAAGACAGCAGAACATCACTAACTCTATTTTCATTTTTTCTACCTAAAAGCAAATGTGTAGATCCTGTTTTAATAATGATTGTTTGAAAATTTAAGAAAACCAAAATGAAAACATAAGAAATTAATTATTTAAAAAATCTTGAAGAAATGTATTTCTACCTTCGATATATATCATGATTGGATAATCTATTACTTAAATCATCTTTGCTTTTGGCTGATAGGTGCTACCATAAAGACCTCTCGTAAAGGTGTATTTGGTGGACAGGGTTAACAGGATTGTGACTCATGCAAATTCCCCCAACCTCAGTTTGTAGATAACAGTATATATATAATAATATATAATAATCGTTGTTGTGGAATAGAAATAGATGTCTAGCAATGAACTGGCTTTATCTATTCTTGGGGGAGGGGGGGTTAAAACCCAAATAGTTTTCAGCTTCAACTGGAAAATTGAGAAGGCTGTGTCCAGCAAATATCCTTAGGTCCTCGGCTATGGGGCTTCTTGGGTCAAGACATTTCTCGACAATCAAATTGTATTCCGCAGCTAAATGCCTATTTATTTTATATTTATCATTTATAATAAACAATTATTACTTTTGGTCCCTTAAAAAGTGGGAGGCACATATAGAAACCGTTGTAATTCCTACACTGTTCCCCTGATTTGGATGTAAATACCCTCAAATTAAAGCTGATAGTCTGCAGTTAAAGCACATCTTGTTTGTTTCATTTCAAATCCATTGTGGTGGTGTATAGAACCCAAAATATGAGAATTGTGTCGTTGTCCCAATATTTATGGACTTGACTGTATACATATATATATATATATATATATATATATATATATAAAAATATATATAAATATATATATATATATATATATGTATATATATATATATAAATATATATATATATATATATATGTATATATATGTATATGTATATATGTATATATATATATATATGTATATATATATATGTATGTGTATATATACATATATATATGTATATATATGTATATATGTGTATATATATATGTATATGTATATATATGTATATATGTATATATATATATGTATATATATGTATATGTATATATATGTATATATGTATATATATATATATATATATATATATATATATATGTATATATATATATGTGTATATATATGTATATATATATATATATATATATATATATATATATATGCACCAATAGTGGACAGTATATACAGACTGAGTTGGATGCTATTATTAGATTATGATCTAAGTAGTATATTTTTATTTCTTGGAGAAAAACAGTGTATTTTTGCTTTCTAACTATTAGCAGCAGAATCCCCAAAAACAAAAGATTTATCTCTTTTAAAATTGAAAGTTTTTCTAGTGAAAGTAATCTTGTGTGGGACAGTGACAACTGAAATAATTTTGAAAAAACTGTGCATGTGAGATTCAGCAGCAGTTGCACACCCCATAAAAGGCTATATATATTATTATATTCTAATCTTTTCTATTTTTCAATACTTTTCAGTTTTGAAAGGCTTATTCAGTGATATCCACATTAAAAAATGGTGTTTGCTTGTGAAGTTCAGCAGCAGCTACACACCCCAAAAAGTAAAGAGGGTGTTCTTGTCTATGTCTCAGAGCAGCGCAACCCCTGAATAAAATATAAAAGTCGTTTGTTAGAAGAAAATGGTGGAGCAGTATCATAAGAATTGTAAGACAACATACCTTCCTTTCCATGTCTCATTGGGCATCCCCCGGGTGTGGCATCCAGAAGTAGGTCCAATCTGTTCAAGTAGCATTGAGCCTCTTGGCAACCATGGATCACTGTATAGATCAGGAGCAGCCCAGTATCAGTACTGGCAGTAGTACCACTGTTGCAACCACTACTAGTAAAAAAGGTAATTCGGGAAGAACGTTGCCAAAAGCATCCTCAAAATCCAAACACTATTTGTCAAATTTAATCTCATAGAAAATATGAGCTCTTGATGTAAGCAGGAGGATTAAGAGGAGATTTTCTGATGAATGTGGTGATTTGTCCAAAAAAGGAAACTAGGTGAAATTCCATCACCCACAGTGGCAAGACAAGGCTCAGACTATGTCCACTTTTTGCTATTAGGGGGTCCTGCTACTGTTGGTACTGGTATACGTTCTAGAATGGCCATTCCAAAACGGAGTGCCCAACATGGTAGTGCATCTTCCTCAACTTCCCATGCAGCACTTTGTCGCTTAGAGTGTACGTCTTTTACAGACATCTCCAAAACAGCCAAATCAGTGCCTGAAGATAACACTGAGGTTGAAGAACATCTTGGGCACTCTCACTTGTGGAGAGTCTAAGGCAGTCATCCATGAGTGCTATATGTGAGTCTCAGATTCAGACACAGTATAAATAGAGCAGTCTCCTTCGAAAAGTCCTCAACCATTTGTTAATGTGAGGATGGGTAGTAGTAGTATTAGTGTTGATGATGATTTACCCACAGAAATTGAGGAGGCTACTATGGAAGTTGCAAATGTGCAACAGGATGAGGGGGACAATTGAGGTTCTGAAAATGAATGTATTGTACATGGACGAGATAATGAGGAGGATGATGATGATTGTGCTGAAGTAAGACAGCCACCAGTATTACCACCAGTAGATGCCCATTATAAGCGCATTATCATGCCAGCGCAGAGTGATGAGTCCCCTTGTTTGATTCACAAGGGCAGCATTACGGCACATACTAATTTCTTTTTCAGCCAGATCTACCTTACTCATACCATAAAAAGGTTTTATGGTAAAAGCAAGGTATTTGAAAGCTCCACTCTTCGCTCCCAATGTATACTCTACCCAATGATAAGTGCATAGTAAATAAACAAATGAAGGTGCAGGCCACCTTTGTCTATTTAGTTTTATCAATGACTAACTGTATTATTTCTGCCACTGTCCGTCCAATGAACGCTGCCCGTTTCTGTAGAATATGTGTCTATGGTTATGCTCTGTTCTCTTTCTTGATTATGAAGTAGATCAGAAAATAGAGAAATAGCATAAAAGTTATCTCCTAGTTCTTTCTTGGCTCTTCTGTGAAGTACTTATACAATTGAGAAAATGTAGTATTTCATATGTTACTACTTATTTGATGTAAGCTTCCACAGCTTCAGTCTTTAAAGTGTAATGAGTGGATACAGTCTTTGAGAGGCTTCTAAAACATTACTCTCTCTCATTATAACTTTATCTACATTACACTCCTCTACGATTTGGAAGCATTTTAACTAAGACTCCAATTTCTGTTTGCAATACTGGATCATCTGTTTCTACAGATCAGGTTTTTCAGACCGAGCTTGGTTTAAGATATGTCAACGTAGGATACATCCTGTGAGAATTTAAGCTAGCATTCCACATGTCACCTTGGAGCCATGAATTCCTTTGTCAGAGTTATCTATATTCGCCACCATATTTTTTTTTCTTTCCATGTAAAACATAATTTTAGCTGCATCAAAGAGTGTTCAATGCCAAAGACTGACAGTTGTATAGTCTCAGAGGTCTTAATGAATCCAATTTTTACCTAGTTGAATTCTAAAAGACATAATGCATGTTCCTTCTTTCCTGAATCGCACCGCAGAAGATTATTGAAGGTACTTATGACCTAAAGTGCTTTTTTGCAAAGCTGCCAGATCATCTATTGTGTCCCCTAGTCTAGGAAGTGTATCTTTCCTTAAACTGCAATGTATTTGTGCTACTGCTCTGTCACTAGTTTTAGCCAGCCAGCTCACTGCAAACCTTAGTCAAAATGGGTGAAAATTGGGACAGTTGTGAAGGAATCATTGGAAAATAGACTGGAAACTCTGAAAATTAATATTAATGCTATAAATAGTAATTTTGGAGCAAAAACAGCTCGAAATGACATTATTTTAAATATTTTTCACAATTTTATTAAATTCAGATCCAAAACTAAAACCTGCAGTTACGTGTCAAACCGGTAACAAAGCTGAAACACAAGGGTCAGCACACATCTTTACTACACTCTATATCAGTTGTGTACATTGGATAAAGCTGCACGTTCGGTTAGAAATAGGGGTTATCATTCACTATTCCAATATGGCTCCTGAGAAAGGTGTGAATGAGTGTACCAATAAAAATCTGCAATTTCCATACTTGCAACTTCCTATTGGTCCATAAAGCCATATCCCAACTGCAGCATTGCACAGGCCCAGCGGAGCCCTGGGAAAAAAAAATGCATTGAGCAGCTCCTGGGGCTCTGGCGAGAGTAGAGATAGGTCATTTTTTTTTTGTTCACTGAAAAGAGCAGTATGGTAGATTTCTGCTTTCTTTATAATGTTTTCTTGTGGGTCTTATTCCTACCAATGACTCCCTGCAAATTACTTTCTGTATTCATTCCAAAATCGGAACTTCTGTTTTTTGAGTGGTGGAGCACATAGGCACCAATGCATTCCACTGTAGAGCCAAAGTTCCCTTGTGGATATTGATGTTAGTAGTTTCTTAGGTCATGCTGGGGTATAATCGGGGAGGTATTGGGAGGCAGCGTGATGTTCTAGTTTCTTTTGTATCCAACGCATTTTGTCCTAAGGACAAAACGCGTGAAGTGATGTTGTTTGAAGGATCTGTATATGTGTTAGGATTTGTCTTGGGTTTCCAGATGTTAGAATATAGATGAGATATTGGAGTTTGTAAACTATTTGTTTGCTGATTTGTATGTGATTATGTAGTCTAATAAGAACTGGGCCCTGCTATTATTGCTATAAAATTTGCATTACCAGTAAATTAAGCCATCACAAGTACATGTGGTTAAAAGGTAGTTTGTAATAGAAAACTTTGAAATAATGCAATTTATTGCTGAATAGATTGAATGGACAAAATGTGGTTCAAATCTTACCTTTACCACGTGTATTTCCACTGTTTTCCGGTACGAGCATATGTTTTTACATTACTTTTTTCTACATTAAAAAGACAATGCGCTAGATGTATTTGTTTTTCTTTTACCTGAGCATGTGATGTCGGCGGTGTAACCTAGGGATCGAGTGGAACATTCTATCTCTCTATAAGGGCTTGTTTGCAACATTGTTTCAGTGAGCATATATCCTATAGGGGTCTCTACTTTGAGTGAAGACACAGGTGCTGTGTTCCTTATTATCCATGCACGGGACTCTTTCAGACTGGAATATTTCTATCATGTTGCTATTTTAATATGTTAACATACTACACTATCATTTCCTTTTGTGTTGTACAACCTTATATTCCAGAGAACTCTACAAAGGCATTGATTCCAATTATCTATTTATGACCATTTTAAAGTGTGCGTGAAGGCAGCGACACATGTATGTATCATCTGTGTTTTTATATGTTTGACTTTTTGAAGTATTGGTGATACTTTTTTGATACACACTAGGCTGCATATCCCAGTGAGGCGCCACTGCTACAGTTCATTGTTTTTTCCACTTTATTATAGTTCTAGACTGACCAGTACTTGTCACCATCGGTTTATGTCCACTTTCTGGCTATTGGACGGTCTTCTGCTATGGTCTGAAACGATTGAAGAAATTGTATTTCAGTGAAATTTGGTAGAGACTATATATATATAACATTAGATATTGTATATGTTTATATTTATTTTAACGCTGTGCTGATATATATGTTTTTTTGTCAAAAGCGATCCCACCTTCAGATACCATGAAGAACTCAGCAAGCTACTCAATGAAGGATTACAAACAGGGACCATCAACAAGAAAAAGCACACCTACCTTACCCAGCCACACCCAAGAATACCAGTTTTCTACCCCCTGCCCAAGATCCACAAGGATTTAAGCAGAAAACTCGGAAGACCTATAGTATCAGGTATTGGCTCTCTTACCTGCTACTTTTCAGAATGTGTTGATCATTTCCTCTAACCTCTTGTCTGTAAACAGAAAAGTTACCTGAAAAGTACAAAGTACAAGTAAATTGGTGGAAGAGCGGTCCAATAATACATTATTTTACATTGTTAGTCACAATTGTCCTATTTTCAAGCCATGCACATTTTTTTACATAATAGTTAAATACATCTAGCTCAGTGTAGTCTTAATCCCATCTGAATGACTTCCCTGCTGAAAAAAATCCAGTAGTTGCTATAAATAGTACCAGTTTTTCATAGGGAATAACGTTTCCTGTGAAATTAAATGAACAAGACTGCTTCCTCCAAAACCCACAAGTGTGCTCCCTTTCTAAGCAAATATTAAGTGTCCCCAGTTGACCGAAATATTTAATTTTAATTTAATTAAAAGAAATATTGCCCTTGGCCTCCAAGATCATAACAATTCAACACTAATAAAGAATACATCAAAATGTCCTACAAACATGTGTATAGTACATATCAATTATTCATTGCAGGAATATAAATAAAAATGTTTAATCAGAAAAAGCGAATCATCAAAGACATTTACTACTTACAAGGACATGTCCCTAGGTATGTATTAAATACTATTAATGGTATAATGCTCCTATGTAAGTCTGAGTCAATGCATGCTGGTAACTAAGGTAACAAAGGTTCATTAAGAGACACATACTGAGCGCAATATGCGTATGTTTTATGTTTTAAAACACACGGAAATCGGGTATACGTAGTCCCAAAGTCAACAAGGAACAGATCTGAAGATACGTTGCTTGATGCACAGTGGGCTGCACGGTGGCTAAGTGGTTAGCACTTCTGCCTCACAGCACTGGGATCATGAGTTCAATTCCCGACCATGGCCTTATCTGTGTGGAGTTTGTATGTTCTCCCTGTGTTTGCGTGGGTTTCCTCCGGGTGCTTCGGTTTCCTCCCACATGCCAAAAACATACTAGTAAGTTAATTGGCTGCTATTAAAATTGACCCTAGTCTCTCTTTCTCTCTGTGTTTGTGTATATGTTAAGGAATTTAGACTGTAAGCTCCAATGGAGCAGGGACTGATGTGAGTTCTCTGTACAGTGCTGCGGAATCAGTGGCGCTATATAAATAAATGGTGATGATGATGATGATGATGATGATGATGATGATGATGAATATGAAAGTAAAGTAACTTATGTGATGTAAAAACTGGCATGATTAGTACTGTGTTTTTCTTTGCCCCGCTAGCTAAATCACTGGCACACGTACATTTGAGTATGATATGCATTTGTATTGCCATTGGCAGTGGATGGGATAGGCATGTAATTACATTAAATTATAAAGAAATTCCATAGTAAACCTGCTCATTAACTCTTTCTATGATGCTGTGTGTATGATGTTTGTATGATATTACATTATATGGAGAACGCATATATGCTGATGATGGAATAATGGCTCTGCTTTCATATACATTTGAGTAAAATATGCATTGGTATTGCCATTGGCAGTGGAACGGATAGGCATGCAATTACATTAAATTATAAAGAAATTCCATAGTAAGCCTGCTCATTAACTCTTTCTATGATGCTGTGTGCATGCTGTTTGTATGATATTACATTATACGGAGAAAGCATAAATGCTGATAATGGATTAATGGCTCTGCTTTCATATACTGTGTGGGGATAATGGAATAATGGCCGTGCTGCTATATACAGTGTGAGGAAAGGATTATCACCCACACAAACTGAACCTTGTTTATCACACTAATAGGGGACGAGTTAATATACTTTTTTGCCCTGCTACCCTTATCACACACTTCATTATGATTGAAAGTGTGTTGTAGTTAATACCCAGGCAAAAGGGACAAATGTATTTCAGATATTCAGTTATGTTAAAAATGTCTCTTTATTATGGTACTAATGTACTTTACTACACATTTTCTTTCTCTAAATATAACACACAGACATATTTTTTCAGAAATAATAAACTTTCTTTTAATAAACTTTGTATAATAAATTAAAAAAATAAAGAAAAGAACTGGAATAACATTTTTTCAAAAGTTTTATATTTTTGTTTATTTTGTATATTTTATTTATTTTTTAAAACATTTTTTATTTCGAATCTGGAGTGGAGGGATTTGACTTTGGGTGTGGGAATATTGAGATGTGGATATATAAATAGGGATGAGGGCTTAAATATGGGGCTGGGGTGATGTCAACTGGGGCTGGGGTAATGGAAAGGTTGTGGAGTTCTTTGTCAGCTGGAAAAAAGAACATTTTAGAATTGCACTCTTAGGACATTTTTAAAACATGTCTCAGCACTATGGGTGTGTCTTGTTCACACATTTTCCAAACTCAGCAGAGTTAAGCGAAACTCTCTGCAAAATTTCAAGTTATGCTGAACATAGTAGTAGCCTGAGGACTACTACGTTTTGGAAGCACATGCAGATATGTTTTGGTTGTGGAGGTAGATTCTAAATAAAAACCAAGAATTTGGTTAACAGCAATATTGCTGTTGGGATGTTGCGCATTGGCTCTAGGTCACTCTGCACAATTCACAGGATGTCCATGATGACATGAGGTGATAGCCGATAGCGACGGCACCTCAGCATCAGCCATCCCAAAGAGGCAGACAGGTGGCCCGAGGACATGCTCCCTGGGCTGAGGACGGTGGACCAGTTTCTGGATTCGGTGTGGACGATGCTTATTGCCCTCCTGATTCTGGGCATACACAATGTCCATGCCTGGCAATATGTGAGAAAGATGGATGAAGAAAAATATATATTTATTACCTTATGCCTTTGTAGTTTCCTTGTACATGAAACATTAAAAATGTACTTACAAATGATTGTGAAATGCTCATTATTGATATTCTGGAAAAAAAAGTAAAAGAAACAAACAAAGTAAGCATGACATAACATTTAATAAACATGAAATTTTAATGACATAAAAAAAAATAAAAAATAAAATAAAATTATGTGCGGTACTACATAGGCATATATAGTTGCCGACATAGGCAACACTTTTAAAAGCTTTTAAAAACCAACATGTGCAATCGTGTAAGGAACTATACAACAGGTACATAACATTTTAAACCAGGCTAGCATTGGTAATGTGGGGCATTACTATGGTATAAATGTACGAACACAAATTTAAAAACAAATACAATTTCAAACATTTCCATAAGTATGCAGTCCTTATAAATAAAAAAAAAAAAATCACATACCTGTTTTGGAGAATAAGACTGTAGCAATCGTTTTCATTGCAAATATGGTATACACACATCTGACAAAATGGCACTAGAGTAATCTCCTTCCATGGGTCTTATAAAGCGGTGTATAATGAGATGAGTGTGTACAGGTTTATGCAGGAGGCTCAATCTCCCACTAGATGATGTGGTTGTGAATGCTGAGTTTGGTCATCACTATCATCGGTGAGTTAGACTAGACCCCAAGCAGGTGCAATAGTTATGTCTATAAAACAGCACACTTCTGTGTGTACTGGAGTTTGAAGCGGACGTACCTGCAAGGGAATGCCTTTACTGTACATAGCCTACGTGCAGCCGCTCCTACCCCACTCTGTTCCATCACCGAAGTTGTAGGCTGTAGCAAGTGACATTTGCACTCGAAGATGAATCGGATGTTGCTGTGTTCTGTGGTGTATGAGCCAGTTCTGGGCATGTGCAGGGTAATTGTGCGCATTATATGCACAAAATCGCCAGATACGTTCCTTAATGAATTAAGCCCAAATGTACAATGTTACTGCTACTAATATAGTGGGCCTGATTTATTACGGAACCGAAATGTTGATATGTGACGGAATTTGTGTAAAATTGCTCTGTGAATGCCCATCATTCAGCTTATGCATGTAGTCAATGTACAGTAAGGGCTTGCCAAGCTCCAACGTATACTGTAGAATCTGATTAAAGCTTTGGGAATCTCAAAAGTATGGGTTCTCTTGCCGTGTCACTTGCACCAGCTACAGGCATGGTATCCGCTTGCTAGTGATGACGATCACGTATACACGCTAAAACGTGTTTGCAATCAGGAGCAACTGTAAATATTTTATGTACAGTAGACATTCAGAACATCCTAATACATGTATTCTAAGAAGAACAAAAATGTTCAGTCATTAATGTCTATATTATTAACAAATTATTTTAATATGTAGATATATATTTTTTGTTCACTTTTTTGGGACTTTATATTCCCCATATGTATTGGAAGTACCCAGCAGTATTGTCTGTTATAGCAGAGTGCTCCCAGACCCATATTCAAGAACAAATGTTTCTTTACATCCCCTCCTTTACATCTTTTTGTCTTGGATTTAAATGTAATGCTTACACTAAATGGACAAATAACCAAAGAAACATTTTTTAAAAAATTGTGTGTAAGTCGTCTAGAGGTTGATTTAAAAATAACTGTTACCTAACTGGTAGGTTATGTTACCTAATAAAAAAAGGCACTTGACACTTGTTTGGCAAAGAAAGGTCACAAAATGTTATTGAAAATAAATTAAAGTGGTGGCATATAACAGCACGACCAATCAGCCTTTCCAACATTAACATTGAGGCAAACTAAAATGTACCCTGACCCTTTTAGGCAGCGGTGCCCCACTATACCTTGTTTGGATAAGTTGCTGGGACCGACCCAAAAAGTTAGTGTCCAATAACTCCTTAAGGGAGAGTGTTACTAACATTGAACCTCCCTTTTAACAGAGAGTGTTCCACAGCCTCACAAATGAGTCATTTATGGCTGCTGATCAGGGCCGGATTAACCATAGGGCTAACTGGGCTACAGTCCAGGGGCCTATGGCATCCAGGGGGCCCTTGAAAGTGCTCAGCAGCAGTATTGATCGGCGCGATCAGTGCTGCTGAGCACTTTCACTGCGGTCCTTCTCCGGCGCGCTGTAGTCTCCTTACTGAGGAGATCTCGTGAGTCTCACTCTCACGAGATCTCCTTAGTAAAGAGCGTACAGCGCGGCAGAGAAGGAGGTAAGTGCAGGGGGGGGGCGCGGGCAGCTCGGATCACAGGTGGGGGGGGGGGCGCGGGCAGCTCGGATCACGGTGGGGGGCTCTCACGGGGGAATGGAGGCCCCCTTAGCCCAGGGGCCTCCATTCCCTTAATCCGGCCCTGCTGCTGATTGCCATGTTTTTCAACCAAAGCTAGGTTCTGAACCAAGCAAATGGAGCCTGCCACCAGCGTGACGAATCAAAGTCCAAAAAGGCTTCTTTATAGCTGTACCACCAAACAAACTAAACCTACCTCCTAAACAGATATTTACACTGCACTTAAGAATCAGGCAGCACACATTTACTACAGCAGCAGTGGGACCAAGGTATCCCTCCTTGATTAATCAATCTATGAAAACATTGGATGTTCCATCCGCGCTCATAATAAACTTGATCACAGTTAAATAAATAATGTCCTGATGTTGATATTGAACCTCAGTGACACACCTATTAACCTGGCAATCTTGTACACAATCACAACGGTCAACACATTGATCCTCTGTAAAAAAAAAAGCTAGGACTCCTCCTAGCTGTTGCCTTGCGAGCTGTCTACCTGATGAACCCGGCTATAGGGGAGACTATGCTCCTCATACCAAAAGCCTCCCCAAGTCAACAAAGGAGGCTAAGACATTACAGAAACTGCATCTTAAACAGCCCCGTCAGGTGGGGAAGGGGATGAGGCAAAACTCATAAACCAAGCCAGTGCAGGTCAATCTCATAAGCAGAGACACTGGAGTTTGTACATTTGTTTTACACTATTTGTGTGCCTCTCAGGTCTGGTTTTGTAATAACGAGCTAAAGAAAAACAAACTTCCATCCAACCATTCAACAATAACTTCTGGCGGCCTCTTTGACAACCTCCTTTGCTGAACTTACCGAGTCGACCCTTGGACTCCTCCATCTGACACCTGGGGAGCTACCTGCCTGCTCAATCTAGCAACAGAGACACCAGAAACCATGTTCCACAAAATAGGAACCTTCCCCTAGTCACCAATCAGGGGCGGGCTGGGCCAGGGGGCAGGGGGGCATACACCCCCCGGGCCTGACAAAAAAAGATGGTTTTGGGCCAGTCCCTAGTCTGTATTTGGTCGCTGGCCCCTCCCCCGGGACCAGCCACCTTCTATTATTGGCCATGGATCCTAATGATCCGTCCCCCTCCCTCCCTTCTAATATGTGATATGCTCCCTTTTGCTGTCACATGGGACGCGCACCACATGACAGGTGCCATCCCATGTGTGAAGAGACTACACAGCGCACGGGAGGATGGAGCTAGATAAGTAGTATAGTATATTTAAGTGTGTGCGTGTCAGCGTCAGCCACTAAATGAATGTAGTGTGTGTGTGTGAGGGGGCCAGTATACTAAATGTGTATGTCAGTAAATTAATGCAGTGTGTGTGAGGGGGTCCAGTATACAAAATGTGTGTGTCAGTAAATGAATGTAGTATGTGTGAGGGGGCCAGTGTACTAAATGTGTGTCAGTAAATGAATGTAGTGTGTGTGTGAGGGGGCCAGTGTACTAAATTTGTGTCAGTAAATGAATGTAGTGTGTGTGAGGGGCCACTAAATGAATGTAGTGTGCATGGTGGGGCTACTAAATGAATGTAGTGTGTGTGTGGGGGCCACTACATGAATGTAGTGTGTGAGAGGGGGCCAGTATACAAAATGAATGTGTGTGTGTGAGGGAGCCAGTTAATTAATGTAGTGTGTGTGAGGGAGGGGGTCTTAATTTAACCGTGGAGTGCAGGTGGGGGGTAATTATTGTTCTGTTTTATTTGTGGGGTGATGGTGGGGCAATTGAATTTAATACTGGGACCTATGAATTTACGGTGGAGTGATTGGACCTTTACGGTAATGCTGGGATGGTTTGGGAGCTATTAATTTATTGTGGGGCTGTTGGGGAAAATGAGGTCTAATTAATTAAATGGGATTAGGAATTATTTAATGTCTGGGATTGTTGTGGAAAATTGTTATATTTATTAAATGTAAATGCTATTTAATTGATTGCTGGGGTTGTTTGGAGGAAGGAAAATAGGTTTATTTATTAAATGTTTATGCTATTTAATGTTGGGGCTAGTTAGAGGGAAATAGATTTATTTATCAAATGTGAATACTATTATTTTAATATTTTGGCTGGAGGGAGACCTAATTATAAAACGTGGGTGCTATTTTGATTTAACACTGGGGCTGGTTGGAGTTTTATAAAGTTCATGTACCCATTTATTCCTTTTCCAAATAGGGCCCCCAACATTCCAGGATCCAGACAAGCAGCAACTGATCTAAAGACACTAGCAGCCACAGGTGGTGAAAGTGACAAGAACTGGTAGGAGAGAGCAGGGGGTATATTTACTAAACTGCGAGTTTGAAAAAGTGGAGATGTTGTCTACAGCAACCAATTAGATTCTAGTTATCATTTGTTTAGTACATTCTACAAAATGACAGCTAGAATCTGATTGGTTGCTATAGGCAACATCTCCACTTTTTCCACTTTTTTAGTAAATAAACTACCCTTTAAGGATGGGCCGCTACCTATGGGCCAGTACTATGTGCTTGTTCTCTGGGCTAAACTCTGCCAGCCAGCCCCTGTCACCAATACAGGCAGAGACAGTACAGAAACTTCATCTTGAATACCCTGGTCAGAGTGGGAGACTGAACCAAGTACCTATACTCCATGACATTGAAAAATACACAGCTACATACACTGGAATTCATGTAGGTGAGTTACTCCCGCATTCATCAAGGAACCTTGAATACCGACGTTTATAAAACAAAAAGCACATTACTTTAGTTTTTCATTCTTGATGAATCAGGACTAGTAAGTTTAAATGGTCATGTTTATACCTGTCTTAGTTAATTTAGAGCCACATGTTGTGAATAGGTCTTGTAGAGTATTTGAGAACTTTCCTTATTTGTGATTTCATCCAACTGTGTAAAACATTTTTTTTTCTAAGTGAAAATGCGCACACTATATGTATGTTAATGAAATACAGATCAGTGGTAACGAATGAAACAGAGAGGTAATTTATTATTTGTTTAAATAAAAACACCACCCAAAACATAAAATGTAGCAATTATTGTTCATTTTCTTAGCAATCTGTAAAGCTGTCCACATGGCTCAATCCTATCACTTAGTGTGAGTTGCTAGACAACAAGATTAATGTCTATTTTGGCTATACATATAGGTAGGTGGCAAAATAGTTGAGATCCAGCCATTCAGCTTCTTGGGCCAAATGGTTAGAGTATTTTTGGTGTCATTGCGACCTTGGTGTGGTCAGTATATGAATACAGACACAGGTCAGCAAGGGACATCTGCTCTCATCTTCGAACTGCATTTATGTTGATGAACAATGCTGCTCCTCTATATTTTGTTGATGGCCAGCAATTCACCCTAATTCGCAGGATATCCACAATTCTCCATCAGTTCTGCGCAGTACAGCTGTATATTAATCCCAATGGCCTGATTCAAACAGAAAGCAGTCTTGTACCACTTTCCTATATAGCAATTTCCTCCTATTCGGAATTATCTTTGTAATCAGAATGACTTCTTCAAAAGAAAATTACCTTGGTTGAGAATACACAATCCCACAAGTAATTTTCTTCATTTTGAGCATTTACTGATGTCCCATAACTATTCTTGAGGAGCTTCCAGAACAGTATGCTCCTTTTTAACATATATTCTTCAGGAAAGCTGTCTATTTATCACAGCCTCATGTTCTGATTGGAGTGTTGACCTTGTTCCTGCCAACTATACTTCCTGCAACCTGTTTCTCATATTGAAGCTATGCAGGATTATATATAAAAATATTAAAAACTTCATCAAACCATTCTTTTTTCTTGCCAATGCAAGCTTCTTCTTTTTTGTCAGTAAGAAAGCAATCTTTATCCTTATGTAATTGTCAAGTATCACTATTCCCTCATTTAGAATTATTTAATTAAATCAGAACATTCAATTTTAACTTTGTTTGGTGTGTATAAAAGGAGAAGATTGGTTGATTTAGTTCCAGAAACAGGCAATAGAAATAAATTTGACTACTTGGCATTTTTAATGTTCCCTCATTGTAGGATCTTAACAATATACCTTGAGACCTTCCTAGCCTTACCCTGGTCTTCATTTCGATAGTGTTCTGATTTTCTCTCTTTGTTTGGAAAGTTTTCATTATATATTGGTGTGTTGTCAAGGTTTACAGAGTACCATTCCATGGATATGTAATCTCCATGGTTTGTCCAATTACAACACCAACCTGATTAATTGGACGTTTGGCCACTACACTATTATTCCCAAATGATTTCTCCTATAATGTAAGCATTAACTTCAACTGAGGTACAGAGAGTTGGAGGAACTTGCTATAAAAAACCCCAAAATGTTTGATTATCATGAATTTTGTCCTTGATTCTAAATACCTTAATGACAAACATGAAGCGCTCTGTTTTTTTTCCAAGGTTTAACTTTGTTATAACACCTCCTGCCAGACAAAGATTAAAATATATTTACTTCCAAGATGTTTCTTTAATCCTGAATAGAAATTGATAACATGAGTACCACCATTGTTGTTATCCTACTTAATGTACTACTTCCTCAACAGCTCCACCTGCTTGTTTCTCTCTTTTATACTGTAGCCCTATGTTTAGAAAAAGATTTCATATAGTATACCCAATTATTGTCAAGTCTTTCCATCATCTATCATGAAATGTTCTTGTTTTCTCTGGTAAGCTATAATGCAGTTAAGTTTGTGAATAGCTGCATGCTATGTGCTCAGACTAAAGTCCCCCATTCTGGCCATGCTAACCCTTATCTTGTATTTTTACATCTTAATAAAAACATGGCAAATATCTATTTAAAACTGGAGCATGGTTGGGATAGGAGTGGGAACACTTAAGGCCACATTTTTCATGGGTTGTGAAATTTTAAATACACAACAAAATAAATATTTTCTGGAACAGCTTTGAAATTGTCTCCCATCTCTATTGGTCAGCTTATATGAATGGGCAATGGTTCATCATCATCATCATCAGTTATTTATATAGCACCACTAATTCCGCAGCGCTGTACAGAGAACTCACTCACATCAGTCCCTGCCCCATTGGAGCTTACAGTCTAAATTCCCTAACATACACACACACACAGACAGAGAGGGAGAGAGAGACTAGGGTCAATTTTGATAGCAGCCAATTAACCTACTAGTATGTTTTTGGAGTGTGGGAGGAAACAGGAGCACACGGAGGAAACCCACGCAAACACAGGGAGAACATAGAAACTCCACACAGATAAGACCATGGTCGGAAATCGAACTCATGACCCCAGTGCTGTGAGGCAGAAGTGCTAACCACTAGGCCACTGTGCTGCCACAATGGTTAAATATATGACTAGGATATCAGGTATTGGTCTTCCAACATGGAGTGATAGAATCTAGTGGTGCGCAGGTGAAGCCATGTTCTCGAGTTTTTCTGCTGCATGTTAGTGTTTGGCACAAACACATTTAATTCTTAAAAAAAACAACATGCTAGTCATCTGATTTACAACAACCCTCTATTGTTTTAAGTAGAGTGGAATGCTTCATACTTAGTTTAATCTGACACATCCAAGTTTTATATTTACGTGAAATTATAATCTTTGGAGTCTACCTGTTTATATGTACCACCCACTTGACAGCCATCATGTTGTCTTCGGGAAGGGACAAGGGAATAAAAAAAACAAACAGCTAAATGCTATTAGATAGAAAAACTTGAACATTATTGGAATGATTAAATTATTTTAATACAGTACATGTGACAGAAAATATGAGTAAAAGGACAGAGAAACAAACAGCCAGATAGAAAACACAGCAATATATTACTGAACTGAAATTGATCAAAAAAAATACATTGAACAGTTTGTTTAATGTAATTATTTTTATATGATTACTTAAGGGCATTTGAGGGAGGGAGAGAGGAGAGCAGCAAATTATTACTTTAAATATCAGAAGAGCATTGATGCATTGATATGAACTGGTGGCTAAGAATAATATTTTTAAAACAAAACTGAAGACACAAATTAGGATTTAAAAGTGGTGTTTGGAATACGTGAATAAAGAATAATAATTAATTAATAATAATATCAGCGATTTCTGCATTCTTGCCCAATTGTTTGAAAGCATAGCTAACTCTTTAATTTGGGGGTTAAATAACTATATTGCATGTAATGCAATTGGTTTGCCCCCACCTCCCTCCAAAAAGTATTTTTGTGATTTTAATAAGTAATAATTAACAGTATAATAATATAAGAAATTCAACTGTTACAAGTATATCATCCAGGTAATATAACAAGTTAAATACCAAATAAACAAGCAGCTTTTTAATGTTCTTTGCTGCACAAGTTTCAAAGCTATTTATGCTGTAGTATTAGGAAAGGCATCATAAATGTCATAATTTTATAATTGTGTATCCGTGTGCTGTGTAGGTGTTGGCCATTGTGTTACTCTGTGACATGTGTCGGACTCTTAGCAATACTTATTGGAGTTTGGCGCTCTTTTTACTGCTATTGGTCAGCACAGAGGGTTCCTATACTTTCTGTTGCTGATTCTCGAATATATTGCAGATGCCATCCTCATTTCCTGAGCATGCGTATTAACGTACATTCCCATTCTTTTTGAATGCTCTCTTCTCTCCCTCAACTTAAGGCTGCTTAGAACACAAGATGGGGCCAGTTGATTGAAGTATTTTGTCCAGATAAGTTGGCTCCTTCAGTTTGTTCTTGGAAATTCTGCCCCAGTGTACTATTGAATACTATTTTCTATTGTGTTCCTGGTCATTTTTCATAGATTTCAGTGTATTCCTCATTATTTCATCAATTCCAATGTGTCCCTGGTTTTTCTATCTAAGCCAGCATGTTCTGGGATATTCCATCCATGCTAGTGTGTTCCTTGCTATCTGATGTTTGTCAATCTGTTCCTGAGTTATTTCATCCACTTCAGTGTGTTCCTTGTTATTCCATCTACACCAGTGTGATCCTTGTTATTCCATATATGCCAGTGTGTTCCTGGGTATTTCATTCATGACAGTGAGTTTCAGGCTTTTTTCTCTTTCCTGTGTGTACCACTGTCTTCAAGTCTGACATCTGTACAGAGGGCCGCAAACTGTGGAAGGATAGCAGCCAAGTCCATACCTCTATGCGGGGTTCCCTGGTGAGATCTTACCCTTAGTTAGACTCCGCAT
This sequence comes from Mixophyes australis, assembly GCA_036250195.1. Taxonomy (NCBI): domain Eukaryota; kingdom Metazoa; phylum Chordata; class Amphibia; order Anura; family Limnodynastidae; genus Mixophyes; species Mixophyes australis. The sequence goes on from JAVHZZ010000004.1 coordinate 154,164,396, forward strand.
CTCCATTACAAATTGTCTGTTTCAATCCACTACACTCTGTAACAAACATCTTGGGGTTGCAAATTCCTCTTTAGGTCAGGGGTTTTAAAAAAATCTAATTCCACTGTGACTATAGGCATGGTTTTAAAATCTCCTCAATTTCAAAATTGTGCTTGCTGTACTGTTTCTGCCCTACCTCTACTTTTTATGCAAACAACTGGGTGTTCCATGATTTTAGTATACTTTAAACCAATATTTTTACTTTTCTAAAATACAATTCTGTTGTGACATTAGCTACTGTTTTCTAAATATTTCAAATAGAGGTGTGGCAAGATGCCTGTATTTTGGTTTTGGTTCTAAAACCATCTTCATCTTTCGGTTTTAGTCAAAAATCCTCATGTATTTTGGTTTTGGTTCTGAATCTGCATGAAATTATCAATCGTGAAAAATAGACAAAATCATGTGATTATGAGTTGTTTTTGTCCTTACATTAGTATTTATAACATAAACATTCATGTACAGTCATTTACAGTCTATTTTCTAATCATCTCTTAATAACTGTCAAAATTTTCACCAATTTTGACGTACGGCTGCGGTGAGCTGGCTGGCTAAAATTAGTGACAGAGCAGCGGCAAAAATACATGACAGTTTAATAAAAGATACAATCGCTATGACAGATAGTGGCACAGCAGTGTGCATAATGTGTGGCATTCTACTTTGTTACTACCTCTTGCTTTAGTTGGTGGCATGGAAGGTAAGTTTTGGATTCTGCTGCAATGCTCTCTACATGCATCACTGAATGTCCAAAATGCCCAGAAATGTTATGGGCCACATACAGTATCTCCTGCACCGACCATACATTTTTTAAGAAATCCTGCATCACTAAGATTTTGTGTGCAAAGCATGGTATTGACAATGAGGAATCCTGAGGAGAGACTTAGTGGTGTGAGCCATTTTGCTAAGACATTACTGAGTTTTCCCAACAGTTTGACACGAGTATGTCTCTTTGTGAAACCAGCGATACAATGAGTAGCTTGCCTGATGTCACTGAAATATTACTCCTCAAAAAATTGTTTGCAGATTGAAAGACTTGGGATTTTAAAAGCAAACAATCTATTTGTTTTTGAATTGTGCTGTTTACAGTCAAACAGCACCCTGTCTGACTCCATTGATACGTCAGATGTCTATACTATATATACTATGATAACAACCAGTACCCAATACTCTTCACTCTCTGACACCCAATTGATCAGCACACAATTCTAGCAGACTGACCTCTAAATAAACTGCAGTAAAATCACAGCTATTGCTATATATACATATTGCCTCTTTCACCCTGTTCAACCCTCTACAAGCGATTATCTTAGCACAGAATTGCAGCAAAGTTCCTATACACATACTATCACTTCTAAAATGGTACATGAGACCGGGGGGAGGACTATATATAGAAGATATCAATCCAAAACTTGCCAGATCTGACATTTTTGCCTCGTTTTTAGATCCGAATTTGGCAGGTGAAACCGAATTATGACTCGGTTCGACTCGTTACCCCAAAATTCTAATACATATCTAATACATGTCATATTTCAGTTTATAGATAAAATATACATGGGATGTACATTCTTTTGCAAACTAATTGTAACTGAATTACAAATCTTCATATCTAAGTCACTTAAAAATATAGTAGTATACTAGTATATCTTATGTTGGGATTTTAACACTTTGGACCTGATCCATTAAGCGATGCAAAAAGAACATACTGTGCATTTAAATAAAAACGCACTTAAATCGGGCATACCCACATCAATGTTCAACAAGTAGTAGATGAAAAGATACGTCTGATAATGAATATGGGTCCAGGTAAGCACTGCTCTAACAGACAATACACTGCAGAATACATCCAATGTGTAATATAAAGTCCCAAAAGAACGCACAGAAAAAGAATAAAATAAAAACTATTAATGTCACCTTTTAATAACACAGCCAATAATGACAAAATAAATATAAAAAAGTTACGCCCCCCCATAAGGTACATTTCTTAGGCTATTATGAATGTCTACTGTACATAAAATGCATTTTTACAGTTGCTCCTGACTACAAACACATGTGCTAGCATGCATACTTGGCCGCCATAACTAGTACTCAGCACTTACACCTGACCTGTAACTGGTGCAAGTGATTTGACAGACAAACATGTGCCTTAGAGATGCCCAAAAGCTTGAATGGGATGCTGCGTTTGCTCAAGCTTGGCACACCCTTACTGTACATTGACTATGTGCATACGCCCAGTCCCCACCACGTTCCACCCTGAAATTGTAGGCTGTAGTAAGGATCCTTTGTGCTCGAAGATGAATTGGATACACTTGCATTTTCTGGCATATAGTTAGTTTCTGGGCATGGGCAGCACAATTTAACGCAAAATACGGCAGGTATCACCATATGCTTTCCTTGATGAATCAGGCCCTATAAGCACATGTATTGTATGTTTATGCAATTTAAGAAAATAATATAAATCAATATTGATATGTCTTATACATCCAATGCATTCTATGAAAGGTATTTTTTGAACTTTGTTAATATATATACACTTTATGGAATAGCTAAAGATTTTGTATGCCATACAGTGAAAATTACAATATTAATTTTCTATTTGTTTTACAATTTACTACCTTTCCCGTTTATTCATTATTAATGCAACATATACTATTGCATATTATTGTAATTGATACAGGTAAAATAACTGTAACTAAATATACCAACCACCAGCATTAACCACATTTTCTATTTTAGAGTAGAAAGGTGTTTACATTTGGAACAAAACAAATGGCAAAAGGGGGGCAGGCATAATTTAAAAGACTGCTGGACCCCCAAATTGGAATTGCTAGATATGAACCATAGAAGTAAAATAAATTGATCAGTGTTACCCTGGCATTGTACTGCAGTTCTGATACAAAGCACCTCCCTCCTGGTATGTTCACTGTGTTAATCTGTATCTTAAAGAGCAGGTAATATAGAACATGAATACAGGAGCACACTGTAGACAGCAAGGACGTACTACTAATACAAACATTTGTGTCACCTTGTTGCGGTTGATGATCATTCAGAATTTGATTAAAATGTGCACTAAGACGCTCAAGTTTTATTTCAGATATTATATTGTATATAGATATTATGGTGTCTAATACACAAATGTTTGATATTACTTTGTCTTTAGTGTCTAATGTGTGCTCTGACATTCTTGTCCTATATTATGTAAAGAGCGACACATCTTTTCGTATATTTGACAAATTTGAGTGTGCAGAGAGTTCATACTTCACTTGTATGTCCACCATGCTCTCATTCAAGTTTTGAGAATGACACAAATATTACTTTTCACAAAGTCTGTTGTCTCAGTTTTTATGATGGCAATTTGCATATACTCCAGAATGTCATTAAGAGTGATAAAATGAATTGCAATTAATTTCAGTCTCTCTTTGCCATGACAATGAACTTTATCCAAAAAACAACATTTCCACTGCATTTCAGTCCTGCCACAAAAGCACCAGCTGACATCAGGTCAGTGATTCTCTCGTTAACACAGGTGATAATGTTGAAGAGGACAAGGCTGGAGATCACTCTGTCATGCTGATTGAGTTAGAATAACAGACTGGAAGCTTTAAAAGGAGGCTGGTGGTTGAAATCATTGTGCTTCCTCTGTTAACCATGGTTACCTGCAAGGAAACACATGCAGTCATCATTTCTTTGCACAAAAAGGGCTTCATAGGCAAGGATATTGCTACTAGTAAGATTACACCTAAATCAACCATTATATCGGATCAACAAGAACTTCAAGGAGAGAGGTTCAATAGTTGTGAAGAAGGCTTCAGGGCACCCAAGAACGTCCAGCAAGCGCCAGGACCATCTCCTAAAATTCATTCAGCTGCAGGATCAGGGCACCACCAGTGCAGAGCTTGCTCAGGAATGGCAGCAGACAGGTGTGAATGCATCTGTATGCACAGTGAGACAAAGACATTTGGAGGATGGCCTGGTGTTAAGAAGGCCAGCAATGAAGCCACTTCTCTCCAGGAAAAACATCAGGGTCAGACTGATATTCTGCAAAAGGTACATGGTTTGGACTGCTGAGGACTGGGGTAAAGTCATTTTATCTAATGAATCCCCTTTCAGATTGTTTGGAGCATCAGGAAAAAAGCTTGTCCGGAGATGGAAAGGTGCTGTGCCATACCAACAGTAAAGCATCCTGAGACCATTCATGTGTGGGGTTGCTTCTCAGCCAAGGGAGTAGGCTCACTCACAATTTTGCCTAAGAACACAGCCATGAATAAAGAATGGTAGCAAAACATTCTCCAAGAGCAACTTCTCCCAACCATCCAACAACAGTTAGGTGATGAACAATGCCTTTTCCAGCATGATGGAGCACCTTGCCCTAAAGCAAATCTGATAAATAAGTGGCTCGGGGATCAAAACATTGAAATTTTGGGTCCATGGCCAGGAAACTCCCCAGATCTTAATCCTATTGAGACTTTGTGGTCAATCCTCAAGAGATGGATGGACAAACAGAAACCCACAAATTCTGACAAACTCCAAGCATTGATTGTTCAAAAATGGTTCGACCATCAGTAAGTATGTGGCCTAGAAGTTGATTGACAGCATGCCAGGGCGAATTGCAGAGATCTTTAAAAAGAGGGGTCAACACTGCAAACATTGACTCGTAAATTGCATAAAGTTAATGTAATTGTCAATTAAAGCCTTTGACACTTATGAAATGCTTGTAATTTTACTTCAGTATACCATAGCAAATCTGGCAAAAAGGTCTAAAAACACTGAAGCAGCAAACTTTGTGAAAACCAATACTTGTGTCATTATCAAAACTTTTGGCCATGGCTGTATTTGGGGGAACTAATACGAAGATTAAGGGAATAAACAATAAGTAGATAGCAATAATAACACAAAGGCACATAATACTTCGATGATGCCTTTAGCATAATAGCTCATATAGCTGACCTATATATGGCTTCTGATTGTGAGCTTGCTTTGCCCTTTATATGCTAATTGGGGACACACTGTTTTGAGAGTAAGTGCGCGGTATGTCTACATGATCATTGTAATATACTATACTTGTTTATGAATTGGTAAAACAATATAACTCCGGACATTATTAGGAAGAGGGTATATGAAACCTTGAAGATAGTAGCAATTTAAGTGTGACTAAAAATGTTTATCATAAAACACTGTGCTTATTAAACAGCATTATCCCTTTCTTGATTTCAAAAGGGATATAAGAATTTGGGTGCAATCAATATTTAGACTAGATGAGCGATTTGAGTGCCTATATAAGGTGTAAGTCAATAATCAATTATATAGTTACGATATGAAATTAAAAGCCTTATATGGGAAGGTTTTCCTCCAATAAGGGATAATAGTGGACATATAAGATACCTATTTCTCTTTCAATAAATATTAATCTCTGAATATGAATGAATTCTCCCATAATTGAGGGAGATTTTGATAACTATTCAAAAGCAATTAATAAAAAAACTCACTTACGATCATATAATTAATATATATACATATATGGTAGGATGTCAGAGAATATTTTTAGTCTCCAGACACTATTTGCCGACTCCACTTACGGGTTTGATATAAGAATTTTTAGAAGTACACATTTTCTGTCTTTATCACTTTTCTATAATTTTTTAACCATATTTTGCAGTATTGTGACCTGGTTGAGGTAGTATTTGTGAATACACTAAAATTTCACGCTAAAAATAAAAGTGTTTTTTAACTTTGACTAAGCAAATGTAATATTAGGTATCCTTCAACTCTGGTTTTGATGTAAATTTGTGTTTAAGAAGTTGGAAGAACACCTCCTCAAAAGAAATATTAAATGGCTTTGATTTGCCATATGTATTATATGAGGTGAGTCCCAACCTGGTGTAGACCTAAAACTCTTTTTGTGTTGATCTATGAACATTCTAATAGTCCTGATGATCATCATCAGCACAGATGTTGCAGTGTAAAAAACAATAAATATATTAAAAAAAAAACCTGCCGTGTCTCCCACCCAAAAATTATCTATGCAGTAGTGTTCATCTTCTGAACTAGTTGACCCTAATACTGGGAGACAAACACCATGCCCCCCTCAACAAAAGCCCTGATCAGCACCAGACTATAGCAGGCTGGGTTGGGCTGTGTGGGACCGCCATGACGCAGTGGGACACAGCCTCAGCCTGATAGCATAGGACTTAATTTCATCAGGGAACTTGGTCCACAAAAAAGGTGGACCAAACTGCTAGGAAAAAATAGCTCTGTGGAGTTAGCACTCGGACTGCTCCTAACACCACTGACCATTCGGTTTTGGGGTAATAATTGTCAAAAGGCAGAAAATAGTATATTCATATATGATCTCAGCAAACCTTCACAGTTACTTGAGTGTGGTGGTGCTTGTAGAACCACAACTGCCAGTAGAACAAGCTCCACAAGCAACAGATCTACAAGCACCACTATGCCCTGATATCCAGAGCCTGCTCGGTCCTGTGGTGACAATCCAATGTTGCTTCACTCTGATTGGTATGAGAGCTGCTTTGATTTGTCATTCGCATTTAAAACTCCACATAGGTTCTCATTGTACTTCATTGTATCACTGAGATTCATTGATAAAATGTATCAACAGGCATATCTGTGTCTAAATGAGTCTCATTTAAGTACACTGGCAAGCCAATTACCTCCCCCATTCCCCCCTCCCATTCCTCTCCAGTCATAAGAAGGCTCAAGTCAGAGATACGCAAAAATAGAAAATGAATATATGCATACGCATTTTTGTTACACACGATTAGTAATGAAAATGCATATTTCTTTAAAAAAAAAAAAAAAGTTCTTGCAAACAACTGTAAATGACCCCCTACATAGGTAAGTATTTAAAAATGAAACTGATAACATTTCCTATGATGTTCTTTAGTTACATTCCCACAAAAATACTATTTGGTGCCCTTCTTGGTTAGGGTTTGGTTAGGTCTATATTTAAAGTTGACCTGAGCATTGTAAGTTCATTTTAAAGATGAATGAACCCCCAGAAATTCTGTTTGTGTCATTCAGGCAGGATGCCAATTACAATTCGATTTGGTTTTGCATTAGTGTGCCTATCTAGTCTGCAAGTCTTCTCTCCACTCTCTGGAAATACATACACACACTAGAAAGGTGTCTAGATTTGTGGAGAGGTAGAAAAATCTGAACAGGCGCATTTTACAAAAAACACTTCAAGGTCCAACATCCTAAGGCTTTAGAATTACTCTTTTCTTTAAAAAAAAGTTTTACTTTTTTTATCTTAACATACTGCTCTGCTTAGTCTCATGTGTGACTTAAATTAATCATTAATGGTACTACCTTTATTTATTACATGTGGGATTTTTGAGTGTTTTAAACTTTCTTTTCACTTTGAGCAAAGCGAGCCTACAAATGTGCAGAAGTGCAACTGGGAGATGCAAAGAACATCCCATTATAAGCATAGGGATGGAACCTGATCTCATCAGCCACAAACTGGTGAAAAACGCAAGTGTTTTTGCAGTGTGAAAAATGGTCGTACACCCTTCCATAGAGCAAGCATGCTTGCAAAAGTACACACTAATCTTGCTGCAGGAAATAGCAGGAAATAAATCTTTCGTTTGTACAGGTCCACAAAAGTAGACAAACTGATGTATATAGTCTGCAATTAGAAACAAACAAATTTGCTCCACATTATTCCTCCAATTGGCAAATGCAAAGTTTTGTGTTTCTGAAATCGTTGTCATGTTGACCCATAAATCCATCTACTTTGTTGACTTACTAGTCACACCTGCACAAATAGAGCTGCACAACACCTCCGAACCCCCGTAGACAATTTTGCAGATGAGTGTTTTCCATGAAGCTACTCCTCCCTCACCACTTACGTTTTACCCATCATGGGGTTTTTGTTGCCGCAAGTAGCAAATCCTTAACTAACAAATACATGCACTCCACTGTGGAAAAGAAGAGTGGACAATAATAAGGAACTTTTCTGCCTGAAAAAACATATGGCTTAAAAAATACACCAGTTTTCAGTAATGTAAGCCAGTTATACTGCTGCCATATATTGTTCTGTGTAAATTAATCCTTGACAATTAAGTGACTAAGCATGCATTATCTATTGGAAGATAACACATTACTAGTTGGGAAGTTACAACCTGATCTTGAACCCTGTATAAATATTTCTAAAGGATGTTAGGTCAGTCAGTGAAAAATTTCATAGCTTCTTCAGGTGTGGTGGCCACGTGTTTGAAACTGTTTGTCAGTATAACAAATGGAAAGGGGAAACTCCATTTGTAAGAAATAATATGCTCTCAAAACTATATCGATTCGACAAACGGTTTGAGAAATAATTTCAGAAAAGTGAAAATATACTGGAATTTCCTGAAATTTAGATTTATTAAAAAAAATAAATTGAATGAAATTCGACAGGTTCTCCCATATATGAGTTGGTCTAACCACGTATGAGCTGATACAATCAGCATTTTGAGTTTGAGCATGTTTAATAAGGTTTGAGCTTGTACGACCATGTTTAAGCATCAAAAAACTCAAGCTGGTTTTAATGTTTAATATCACAAATTTTAATGTGAACGATGAATCCCGATCACAAGCTGATAAGGACATTCCAGTTATTGACTCAAAGACTCAACCTAACACCTGGATTTATGACCCACTACATGGACACACTTCACACCCCATAGCAGAGGGACTCCAGACTCCAGATCACTCTTCCATCCGTAATGAAAATCTCAGTTTTATTACTTTAGCTTATCTTTCTAATGTATTCCGCCCCTGTACAAATTGGTTGATGTAACATCTCTTAAATGTTGTGCCCTTTTCTCAGTCATTCATTTGTAAAACTTGCCTGATTAAGGGGCCTCTGTGCTCTGAAAGCTGGCAAATATAAAAAAAAATTGGCTGGCTAACAAAGGTATCACTCCTATAATACTTTTGTCTTTTATGACGCGAAAGTATTCAACATCACATAGATTTTTCTGGCTGACACGGTACTGCAATAAAACATTTTTTTTTTATTTTGCTACACATTATGTTTGGAGAACAAAGATTATTGTGAATATGTTGTGTTTAGGTGGTCCTCTTTAGCTACTGATCTAATTATAGACCTAATACAGAAACTGGTAATGCAATACCCATTGCAGTATCTGTAAGTCTGTTGATTAAGAAGTTACATATTTTTGGAAATGAACTTCAATATTTCACCATGCACTCTTGAATTGACTGTTACAGTTACTAGGAAATCCACAGGTTAAAAAGGCATTTCAGTCACTTCTACATTGTGGGCCCATTTAGAGTTGGACATATGCCAATTTTAAAGATACACATTTCCATATTATGTATATGCACAAATAATACATACACTTAAATACCATATTTATTGAGTACAGTAGCGACATGTACAGATAATTGTGACAATTAGGCATGGACGTATCCCCAGATTCACCCTTTTGGAGTAGTGGTGGGCTTTTGCATCAATACACAATGATGATAATGACTATCAGCTGGCCATTTCTGATCAGGTGATTGTGCATTAACCCTACAGCTGATAGCATTTAAATAATTGACAACGAGGCTATTTATTTGGCTATTCACATTTCTTTAACACATTTCTATGTGAAATATTGCAAGGAACAAGGTTTATATTGGATTGTTAATAGATAAATCAACAGATGTGGAGGTGTTTGTATTGAATTACATTTTATATGGAACATGCAACTTTTGCATTCATTATTTGCGAGACAATATCTTATCTAGTGTATATGACAATTTATTACATTATTATATTGTGTATAAATAGGGTAATGCGACTTTAGCACATACTACTAACACTGTCAAGCCACATCTCTTAACCATTGTGGGACTTAAGTATAGGCACTTGAACGCTTGATGCATGACTGGAGCAATTACTATTGTTTTTTAGATGCATCCGACTCAACATATACATATAAATATTTTTTTTGTGAGCATCTTTTACAACATAGGTTTGGTCTGCAAATGTATTTGGCTCTAAATGAACCCCTGTATGTTGTTGAATAATTACAGCTAGTACATGCTGCAAATGTTTTTTATATCGGTATTGTTACCTCTATCGCTAGATTTTCTGGTGGACCCTGTAGATATTATTTATGAGGTCTAAACATGAATAATTTTTACAACTCTGTATTTAACCTAGCCATTGCAACTTGTGAATCCTTTCCCCACAAGTATCACTGCTTGTTCAGATGCCAGATCACCAAGCAATGTATCTAAGTCATTAGCTTTCCTAATTTATACCCTTAGAGGCATCTTATGAATTTAGAATGGTGTCATCACAGCCAAACCATACCACAAATTGTGAATTAGCTAAAATGTTAACATGTTAAGGAGTTTAAAAAGACAATGCTGTCAAATCTCATTAACTACCAATGTGCAATGTGTTAAGGTTACGAAATGTTGAGGATTCTGTGTTTTAAGCTTTGCAAATATAATCAACAAGGTGAAAGAGTTAAATATTGCCATCAAGACTTTGACATATTTTTTTCCTTTTAATTCTTTAGAACTTCCATCTGTTGTAGACAAGCTGAGGCGTGAATTGTTTGACAAGGAAAGCTACCCTGTCCCCATGAGTCTACCTTAGGCACTGTGTCAATCTGCAGAGCCTGGACCAAAAGGATTAGAAAATTACTATGACATCTGAAGACCCAAACAATTGATAAAAAGTTGTACATTACCTTAGGCTTTGAGCTCTGCATGTGCCTGCATCAGACTGTGCCAACGTTGTTTCTCGTTCTTTGAATAATTTTAAATGCAAAATTTTATTGATGTCTTACATGGCATGCAACAAATTGAAAGATTCCATTGGGTGCCTTTTATTTTCCTTCAATAGCTATGTCCAGATGCATAACATAATCATGACTGTAAAAAGCAACAGGTATCTTACGACCTTCAACTGTATCAATTTACCTTGCAAAATCTTCTAATGAGTGCAAATCATATAAAATTAAATCTTTATTGGTCTCTGGGATAAATAATATAAATTTCCATATGCTAAAAAACATTTAAATTTAGCAAAGCAAAACCTAGTTGATCAAGTACATTATTTATAAATAGCATTCAAAGTTTTGCATAAGTATCAAATAGGGTGAAAGTACAAGTCAGTGGTATTAAAAGCAGTTAATTTAGTTTATCTGTTTTTTTTTTTTGGTTGATAGTTAAATAAGTCTATTGGAAACACTATTTTTAAACTGAAAATATAGTATAAGGATGATAACTGCACAGAGGTGTCACAAAGTTAGAATGAATGCAACCGTACCTCAGGAGTATTGAGTGGGCTCATTCAGCAGTGCTAAACAATGTTAGTCTGTCATAAAGTACTACATCAGACCTCTCTAAATCCATTTCTCCTGCCTCACCTCGCAGTGGTTAGCACTTCTGCCTTACAGCACTGGGGTCATGAGTTCAATTCTCAACCATGGCCTTATCTGTGAGGAGTTTGTATGTTATCCCTGTGTTTGCGTGGGTTTCCTCCGGGTGCTCTGGTTTCCTCCCACACTCCAAAAACATACTGGAAGGTTAATTGGCTACTAACAAATTTAACCTAGTCTGTGTGTGTGTGTTAGGGAATTTAGACTGTAAGCCCAATGGGGGAGGGACTGATGTGAGTGAGTTCTCTGTACAGTAGTGCGGAATTAGTGGCGCTATATAAATAAATGGTAATAATAATAATAATAATAATAATAATACATACAAAATTGTCATCTGCAGCTTTACTTTGTTTACAAAATCGGAAGTATCTGCTTAAGCTCTGTATGCACACCTACAAAGTACATTTAAAGCATGCTTACCAACTTTACAATGTTGGTATCCGGGAGCCTGCGAGGGAGGTGGGCATCATGGGGGGCCTCCAAAAGCCGCGTCATTTTGGACCCGCCCCCGTGACGGCATGACGCAAAATGCGTCATTTGACAGCGGGGGGCGGGGCCAAATGCCACGATTCACCAGGAATCGCGGTGTTTGTGACCTAATTCTGTGGGCAGATCCGGGATTTTGCCACACTCGCCCGGGAGTCCGGGAGACTCTCTCAAAATGCGGGAGTCTCCCGGACATTCCGGGAGAGTTGGCAAGTATGATTTGAGGTCATTTTAGAATTTAGAGGAATTTAGCAAAGGTAACTTGCATACAGTTATTCATCGCTTTCTGTACTTCCTATCAAGGAATGAGCATTTTCTCTATTACATAAAATTTACACTCAAAGTCCACCCACTAGAAAAAGCAGCAATAAAAAAAAATCCTAAACGAAACTACTACTTATCTGTGGCCTTGCCATGTCACACAACTTTTGTTAATGAGCTGTTTTGCTTCTGTAATTTGTAGATTGCTTCAGATTAATTGAGTGATGTTATGTATGGTATTCTATTCATTTATAAAATGATTGCACTGGATGATCTAAAAATGTGGAGACCAGCAAGGCTATAAAAGCTACTCTTTAAACAGGTAATTTTATATATTCTCTGGAACTTATTTTAGTACAAAAAAGCAAATAAGCATAGTAATAAAGTTAAAAAAATGAGTTGTGGGTAATACGTTGACTTTACATGGCTTACATAACACAGTAGAATTTGGAATAAAGTTTATTGGTGATATTCAGTTTGGTATTTATGTATGCTGTGTTGTGCACTTTAATTCATTGATATTTTAGAACAGAATATTTGCTTTGTTTGCTTCATATAAAATTTGTCATGCAAAATGGCTACCTGTTTGCTGCCCTGATGTTATATATATATATATATATATATATATATATATATACACTAGTAATATCTAAAACATTGAATTGTGTGACGTGTACTTGTTATTTTCATGAAGCTGGGAGATTGGTTATGACTTGCAATGTAAAATAACACAGTAAACTATTTTATGGTTTCTATGGCACATGCATTCAAATGCTTCAGTGTAGTGCTATATTTATCCTAATACAGTACAATAATTTTCTGTAACTTGATAATGCTTCATACACATGGGCATTGAAAAGCAGCGCTATGTAAAAGCATAGACAAAACCTTGTATTTTGTCCTTGCTGTTAACAGGGCGCTAGAAGTGTTTTCTTAAAGCTTCTCTGCGGGCATAGTGTACTTAATGAGCACTCTAATTGTATTTTAAATACAATCAGAGTGGGGGTGGATCCAGAATTCTGTCTTACGGGTGGGTAAGACAGAATTCTGCATCCACCCCTGCTGGTTTTTTTTTTATAAAGCATTAACATATTATGTAGCACTGCACATTGAGGGGATCATGATAAAACAAATGACATACAATTATATGAAACAAGATAAAGGGGGCCTTGCCCATATGAGTTTACAATCTAAGAGGTGTGAGGAACTGTTGATACATAAGGTAGTGAAATAGCAATTGCAACTGGTGGTGAGGAAGGTGTTTATTTGGCTCCTATGCATTATCAGCCACTAGTGTTAAAGCAGCTATTGGTGACTTGTAATATTGTGCACCTTTCAATGGAGTGGTATGTTTGAACTAAGGAGAGATAGTGGAAGGTGAAAACATGAAAGATGAGAAATTTTAAGACAGTCAGTTGTTGGCAGCCATGACTGTCTTTCATAGCTTTTAAATTAACTGAACTCTGGCAATATGCCTTATCATGCCAAGTAGCTAAAATGATTATAAGGGGGCTAGGGCACAGAGATTATATAAGCTACAGCTAACTGCCATCCACATGCTAGATTACACTATATTACAACTCCGTAAGATGTAGACATTATGGGCAGTGTCAACATTGAAATAGAGGAAAGTGAAACAAAAGCTTAACATAATGAGCCTGATTCATGAAGGCACAAAGCTGCCTATTTAGAGCGTATCATACGCAAAAACACTCTGCATATGCCCAGAACCGGGAGATACAGGCGTGAACGCAGCCCTGTCCAAAGTGCCTTAGAATGCAAAGGGCACTTGCTACAGCCTACGATTTCGGGGAGTGAACTGGGCGGGGAATGGCTTTTTGCCGTAGTAAATTTACAGCATGTCAAACTTACATGCAGCCGTGTCCAAATCAAGCTCTGGCCATCTCAAAGTTACTTGTTTTTCTGCCGTATCTCTTGCACTAGCTATAGGACTAGTCTAAGCCCTGATCAGTAGTACTAACAATCTTGCAAACATGCTATTAACATGTGTTCGCAATCACGAACAACTGTAAAAATGTATTTTATGCTAAGTAGACATTAACAACATTTTAATGAATGCATTGCATAAATGAAAACAAATTGTATAGAAAAAAACACTTTTTAACCTGTTTTATGATTAATGTCTTTGTTAATAACAGGTCACTTTAATTCAGTATTTTTCGTATGCACATTTATAATCCACATAGGTGTTGGACGTATTCTGCAGCGTCTTGTGTAGCAGAGCACAGCAGACCTGCCCCATATTTCAAAAGCACACGTATGTTGAGATCTGTGCCTTGATGAATTCAGAAGTATGCAAAGCCTAAATACGTGTGTATAATGCTAAATGTGGGTTGCACTCAGAATACGTGCCTTGATATGGATCCATTTGCTTATACTGTGTATTGGAGCCTCAGCTTCAAGGAGCTTTTTTAGGCCCTAAATGCACTTTGAGTGCTTGATTTTAATGCTTGTGTGTAATTTCAGCCTATTGCATTTTAAATAATAGTCTACTTAATAATAGGTTTTAAAAATTGCAGACATTACAATATTATCTAGATTGTTTGGATTTTGTTATTTATTTTTAATCAAAGATTAAAAATAAAAAAGAGACAATGTGAAGAGAATATGTAAAATGCAAATTAATCTATGTTCTAACTCCCTAGGTTTATACAATTCTATCAGTCTAAAATATAATGAAAAACACATAATAGACCGTTTAAATAATCAGAAAAAAATGTGGGCTTTAAACAAGCGCATTCACTTCATTCCGACTCCAAGGTGCCACCATATAATTATACTCGTCAGTATGTGTTAAAATTTGAACATTTTTAATAAACATTAAAAAACATAGAAACAGAGGTATAAAGGAAAAAGTATATAATACCAATTAGGAACCAGGACGATCATTTGTGTTAACCCACAAGTTCTCCCCTTTCAGTGCGCATAGGGGGAAGTTTTTGTTGATCAGTTTTCAATCCCACAGTTGTATCAATGGCTACATTATAAAGTCTAGAACAATATGGCTCTCAATCATTTGAGCAAAAAATTAATTTGCACGTATTTATGAAAAACATAAATGTCACCATCTAGTATGCTTTTAATGAAGCCCAGTCCACTCAAAGTCTGTATAGCGTGCATTTGCGGTGTATACCCGCTGCTGTTATACACTAATTCAACTACCTTAGCCTTCAGAAATTTCAGCTTCCATAGGGGAGGAAGTTTTGCTGATCAGTTATCAACCACAATTAAATCAATGGCTATTTCGGAAGTCTAGAACAATATAGTTCTCATTCAACAATCAATTGCACATATTAATAGAACATGTTAAGTGCGTATTGTCTCTAACCAATAACGATTGTCGAACCTCGATTTGTGTTTCCAACGCACAAAGATTTATTCGCAAAAAGTAGTATAATATATTCAAGCGAAGTGATAATAAGTACAGCCGTTACTTATCGCAGGTGCTCTGGATCCAGTGTACAGTCATTCAATCCTGAAGTCTGGGGACAAGATGTCTGAACACTAGATGAGAAGCTGCTGCTTATATGCACACAAGAATACAGTAAAACAATGAAGATGGTATAGCTTGCTTCTATTGGTCCAGGTTTCAGGAAGGTCCAAGGGGTTGTCAATCATTGGCTGGTTCATCCTAAAGAATCCAAAGGAGGGGGTCATCTCTCCAGGGGGTATGCTTTGCTCTTCTCGCCAAGATTCCTTAGTCTTAAGTAGTTCATAATTCCCTATCATTCATAACTTGTGTATGCACTCTGCGATTCCTTCGCAGAGTGAACCGAACAGTAGAAAATGTTAAGAGGTTTATTATGATACCACACATGATATGATTCCTTCACCCTGTTCCATATATTTCACTAATGTGCATATAACTTATAATATAGAACATAAATACTACTATATTTCGACATAAATGACTATGTGTTGCAACTACCATTAATGTGTACTATTTTACAAGTATGCGTGTTTGTGCGAATGTATGTAAAAGGCTAAATACTGTTGCTGCCACGTGTTGCAGCTGCGTACGCCCTTTTACGCCGTAGCGTGCCCTTTTACACTGTAGCGTACCGTACTCATCTTTTCAGACAAGGACAACCAAGTTTGCTCGATTTTAATTGAAATGACTTTATCCAATTTGCTGACTTTGACAGCTCCACCCTTTGATAGTGTAATAAACTATCACCCAATCACCGTTTCAAGTTCAGGATTATACAATACTTCTTCACAGACCATGATCTCGGTATCTGGTACCACCCTTTCAGTCTCTTTCTCAGTGTTACTCCTAGGAGACCATCTTCCACACTTCAACAGAGTAGGAACACATTTGACACATAAACCAATCGCTAAGATGACTTCCAGTATAAGGAGAAGAAGCTTACCTACACTAGCAACCATTTCCTGTACCCACTCCCCCAGACCAGAGAACCATTTCACAGGGTTCAACCACGAGAACCAACCTGCCACGCTTTCCCCGACCTCATATAACAAAGAGTTATGGTTCCTTCGAAATTCCCATTTCAGTTGCAGAATTTCATCCATCTTCCAGTCTATAACCTTCTTAGGGTCATCCGTATTATTGGTGATGTACGTGCAACATTTTGCACCGAACTGGGTAGCCAGTGTTACACAGTTCCCACCAGTAATAGAGGTGAGATAATTTAGTACCAGTCTATGTTGCACCAACTCCTTCTTGTACGCTTGTAGCTCCCTTCCAGTATACCTGAAAGTGTCATCATACATCTCAGTGATATTATCTATTAATTTAGCTAGGTCTTGGATATATTTAAAGTTTAATGTTCCCCGAGTGGTCCTGGTGAGATCTAGAGCAACCATAACTTGAAAACCAGCAGTTTCACTAATCAATTTTGTAGCTATGGGTTCCTCACCAGGAATCACATTTCTCTTGCCACGGTGTTCATACTGTGTGTGTATGTATGGTGGTGAGGTAGTCTTGTGGATACCAACCATTTCTTCATGAGTAATAGTCATGATTTCAGGTACCAGTTTAGCTAAGAAGCACAAGCCCTTGGAACTCGGAGTCACCCAGGAATAAGCTTTCCTTCCACAAACAAAATACACATCATCAGGGAGAACATAAGGAACAGTATGCCCATTAATTATATCACACAGAGTTTTGCTAAAACTACCCATGCCCAGTGTCTTCATTTGCTCGAGACACGTGTCCGCATGGATGACATTCTTACAATTATCTATAGAGACTTTTCCAATGGATACCTTCTTATGTTTGGTTATACGCCCTAATTTGTGACTTCCATCAACATTCCTGCCTATTGGTGACCTTGTGAGTCCCCCTCTAAAATGAGTGTGGCGAGCCATTGTCTGATCTGATGGGTCAGCTTCCCAATTCTCCAGACGTTTTGCATGAGAGATATTTAGACACAGCAAAGATCTGTCTATGGAGTATTGTCGAAGCGTCAGACTAGGGGACCTAGTGTTATTGTACCTCCCGTTTATGGCCTCCCACCCCTCAATTCGAGTACTTTGGATATGTTTAGAGACTCACAAGTGACAAATCTATGTCGTCGGTCTCAGTTTTATCTTGCACTTTCTCCGGGTTTCGGACTCTCCTGCAGTGGGTGGAATGGACCCAAGTGTCTCTCTCTGCAACTTTCAGCGATGTAGTACTGGTCAGCAGCACTTGATACGGGCCTTTCCAACGGTCTGTTAAACAACCTGAACGTAAGAAATTGCGGATCATAACATAGTCTCCAGGTTCAACATCATGACACTCGTTTCTGGCATACCAGGTGACAGCATTTTTAATTTTTGTTGTTGTTGCTTTAGCTGTCTACTCATTCTTATAAGATATTGTACAGTCACTTCATTATTACACTTCAAGTCGTCTTGTGGACTCACGATCAAATGAGGTTGTCGTCCGAACAGTATCTCAACAGATTAAGAGGAGGTCTAGGAGTGGTCCGAATGCTATGGAGGACCAATGGCAAAGCCTCAGGCCATGCCAACCCAGTTTCAGCCATAACCTTACCAAACTTGTTCTTTATAGTACCATTTACTCTCTCCACCTTACCACTGGCTTGTGGTCGGTAAGTGGTGTGAAGTCTGCTACCGATTCCCATGAGTTTACACATATTTTGGAAGATATCACCAGTACAGTGGGTACCCCTATCACTTTCAATGATTCTAGGGATACCGAACCTACATACAAAATCTTGTACAATTTTCTTTGCAGTGAACACAGCAGTATTAGTGGCTGCCAGACATGCTTCTACCCAACCGGAAAACACATCAATACACACTAACACATACTTTAGATTCCTGCACGGTGGTAATTGGATATAGTCAATTTGTATTACCTGAAAAGGTCCGTCTGTAGGAGGGATGTGGGATGGCTCAGTTGGAATAGTATTCCCGACATTTTTCCTCAAACAAGTAAGACATGACATTGCCTTCTTACCAGTCTGAGAGGAAAATCCGGGAGCACACCAGTATGCTCTCACCAGTTTGCATATACCTTCTTTACCCAGGTGAGTCAGGCCGTGTGCTGCTTCAGCCAGGCTTGGATAGTACGTTTGGGGAGCTACAGGCTTACCTTGTCCATCCCTCCAGATTCCTGAGGACTCTTGACCACATCCCTTCGCCTTCCAGACTGCCTTTTCCTGCAGGGAACACAAATCTTGCATTTCAATTAGTTTCTGCATGTTTAATGTCTGAAAAATCATCATAGTCTTGGTCGATACAGTCATAGGTTGCCCTGCTGCCCATTTAGCAGCTTCGTCTGCCCTGTTGTTGCCCAATGACACTGGGTCCTCTTCAAATGTATGGGCTTTGCACTTTATGACGGCTACTGTTCTGGGTAACTGTATCGCTGTCAGAAGTCCTTTTATGTGTTGTGAGTGTGCCACTGGCATACCTGCTGCTGTCGTAAAGTTTCTAAGACGCCAAAGGGCCCCAAAATCGTGCACTACCCCAAAGGCGTACCTAGAGTCAGTATATATAATGGTTGATTTACCCTCTGCCAACTCACACGCTCTCCTTAATGCTACTAGTTCCGCCACCTGGGCTGAGTGAGGTGGGCCAAGGAGTTCAGTTTCTACCACATCCTGATCGTCTACAACAGCGTAACCAGTACATAGCTCTCCTGTCTCTGTCTGTCTATGACAACTTCCGTCTGTATAAAACGTAAAATCTACATTTTCTAAGGGGGTGTCACGCATGTCGGGCCTTGCAGTAAAGGTCTGATTCAGGTGTTCCATACAGTCATGCGTGTCAGTATTCTTGCCTAACTCATCATCAACCAGGGTCTCCTCACCTCCCACCCTTTGTGTCTCTAGAGACACATATGGAAGGTATGTAGCTGGATTTAAGGTGCTACATCGTTTGATGGTGATGTTTGAGGGTGCCATCAGGGCTAGTTCCCACTTTGTGAATCTAGCTGAAGAAACATGTCTGGTTTGGGCTGAATTTAACAGAGCTGATACAGCATGGGGTGTATAGACAGTTGAATTATGTCCTAATACTACGTCCTCGCTCTTACTTACCAGAAGAGCCGTTGCTGCTACACTTCTGAGACATGTTGGGAGTGATCTTGCCACATTGTCCAATTGTGCACTGTAGTATGCTACCGGTCTGCTAGCGTCACCATGTTTCTGTGTGAGGAAACCTGCTGCACAACCATCAGCTACTGTACAGTATAGCTCAAAAGGCTTTTCATAATCAGGTATTCCCAATGCAGGTGCTCTAGTCAGACTATCTTTAAGATTAAAGAACGCTTGCTCTGACTCTTCTGTGTGTGCGACACGTTCTGGTTTTGACTAGCTCCTGCAATGGTAATGCCAGAATAGAAAAACCTGGGATCCAGGATCTACAGTATCCACACATCCCCAGGAAAGTACGAATCTGCTTCTGGCTCTGCGGCAGAGTCATGTGTTGTATGGCCTCAATCCTGTCGGTTGTCAGGTGTCTTAGCCCCTTAGTGAGGCAGTGTCCTAAGTATTTGACCTTAGTGTGACATGGCTGTAATTTGTCCTTTGCCACCTTGTGCCCTGTTTGTGAGAGATGGAGCAACAACAATTTAGTATCATGTAAACATGACATAAAAGAATCAGAGCACAGCAACAAATCGTCCACATATTGAATTAGAACAGACCTATTGTGGGGTTGAAAGGATTGCAAACAGTCATGTAAGGCTTGGGAGAAAATACTGGGGCTGTCAATGAACCCCTAGGGAAGTCTGGTCCATGTGTATTGCACTCCCCGGTAGGAGAATGCAAAAGGGTATTGGCAGTCAGGGTGAAGATGGACTGAGAAGAAAGCAGAACATAGATCAATGACAGTAAAGTGACTAGCAGACGGTGGAATCTGCATGAGGATGACAGCTGGATTCGGCACTACGGGGAATTGGCTCTCAACAACTTTATTAATTCTCCTTAAGTCCTGGACTAATCTATAGCCCCTCCCCCCACTCTTCTTCACAGGGAAAATGGGACTATTTGCTGTACTGGCTGTACGAATTAAAATCCCTTGTTGTAACAGCCTCTCAATAACAGGATATACCCCTAGTTCCACCTCTGGTTTTAATGGATACTGTGGGATTTTTGGAGCTATCCTACCACTTTTTAGATTTACCATGACAGGGGCTACGTTTGCCATCAGTCCAGTGTCCTGTCCATCTCTGGTCCATAGTGAACCTGGTATTTCCAGCAACATCCCCTTTACTTGAGATGGACTTTGTTCTATAACAGGAGAGTGTAACATTAACCTTTGAGGGGTGTCCAATATATCCTGCACCTCATGTGCGACCTTCTCCGGTATAAGAACACACCATCTGAAGTACAGTATATGACACATCCCATCCCATTTTACATAACAAGTCTCTTCCCAGCAAGTTAGTAGGAGCCGCCGCAGCCAAGAGAAACGAATGCTTGGTATGCAGGGGTCCGATAGTAACTTCAGCGGGTTTAGTTAGAGGATAATGTAGCACTCTTCCCGTTACCCCCATAGCTGGAATAGTTTTACTGGTCACCTGTAGATTAAAAGGAGAGGTTATCACAGATCTGGCCGCCCCTGTATCTACAAGAAAAGTTTGTTTCCTACCAGCTATGTCAACTATCATTGTTGGTTCTTCTCTCTGACCCTCAGTTAACCTCACTGGCTGTAGACTACAGCTATGACCTGACCCCTAGCGCTGACTAACATTTTCCCGCGCAATATTTGCTGCTATAACATGCACAGGTAGCTGTGTGTTCTCTTGCCTATGTGTGTTTCTCCGTGGAGGATACCTATATGATTCCCCCCTTGATGTTTCTTTCCTTGCTTCTGGACAGAATCTCCTTATGTGTCCCTCTTTATGACAGCAAAAACATACCATTACCTTTTTACTTGAGTTGTATGCTTGGTATGCTTGTGGTTGTGTGCGCATTCCCTCTAAGGCCTGAATACTCACCGTCATCAACCTATCACCTTTCTCTTCTTTCTTTGTAAAGATATTTTTGTCATGTTCCACAGCAGACTCCCTAAGAGAGTCTACTGTGATACCTCTCCAATTAGGTAATGAGGTTTGTACTCTGGTTTTTAAATTTTCCCAAAGACCATCCATTAACACCCCTACAGCTACTTCCCTGTGATGTGGATCCTCTCTTATGTTAGTTACTCCGGTAAAGTGTGTCATTGATGCTAGAGCCTGTCAGGCGCCGTCCGCACGGCCGCCTGACTGTGTGATCGCGCGTCTGGTTGCTAGGCAACCAGACGCGTCATTTCCGGATTCCCCCTGCCATCCATTTCCTCCGCAGTATGACGCGCCCCGTTGCTAGGCAACGGGACGCTATGTATTCCCGGCGGCAGGCATGACAGCGCTCAGCGCTGAAGCTGATTGGATCCTCACATTATTTAAACCCCTTCCTGTCCTCTAGTCAGTGCCAGAGTATCAGGTCTTCCTGCCTCCAGCGTTTCTGTGTACCAGTTGCTATATTGTTCCTGACCTTCCTCGTGCTGCCTGTGACCCTTTTGACCCGGACCGTTTGACCACCCCTATCTGGATTCTGCCTTTGTACTGCGCTCCCTGAAGATTACCGACTCGGCTTGCCTCACCATTCTTCTGGATTTCCCTTTTGTACCTCCTCTACCTGAACGTTGCTGAACCGGCCTGTCTGACACCCCCTTGTATCTCGCTGTGGACTCTAGGAAGGACCGCGACCTGCGTGTCCCTGCAGCGGAGTCCATACTTCCTTGCGGGGGTTCCTGGTGAATACCAGGGGCACGTTAGACTCCGCGCCTTCCTCTGAGTTGCGCCAACAACAGCAGGTACCTTCTACCAGTCATACACCCACTACAGTCGTGACAGTATACTCTGGCCATGACAACGGAGGGGTCTGGTGAACCGTCTGCTCGTGACCTACTCCTGCATTTGGCCCAACGAGTGGAGCAACAAGAAGCAGCCCAAGCGCATCTTCTACAATGTGTCCAAGGGATTGCTACCCGCTTCGATACATTTCAGAATGCTGCACCCGCTACACCAGCCATAACCTCTGCGGCATCCACAGCATCCAGTGTGGTTACGGTCTCTACAGCGGCCTCCGGAGTACGCATCCCGACACCCGAAAAGTTTGACGGTGATCCCAAGAAGTGCAGGGGCTTTCTGAACCAATGTGCCATCCAATTTGAGTGCAACCCAGGGGCCTTTTCTTCGGAACGCACCAAAGTAGCTTTTCTCATCTCCCTCCTCAGTGGTCAAGCCCTTGCCTGGGCCTCACCTTTATGGGAACAAGGGGGTCCACTTCTTCATAACTCCAACTCTTTCATTGAAGCTTTCAGGAAAGTCTTCGATGATCCCGGAAGAGTTGCTTCTGCAGCTACCAGCTTGTTAAACCTCCGCCAAGGTGACCTGTCCGTGGGGCAATACGCAGTTCAATTCCGAACCCTGGCTTCCGAGTTAAAATGGAATAACGAAGCACTGGTGGCAACCTTTTGGCAAGGTCTGGTGGACCGGATTAAGGATGAGTTAATTTCCAGAGAACTCCCGGCTGAGTTAGATTCTCTCATCTCCATGTGCATCAAGGTGGATTTGCGTTACCAAGAGCGCACGCAGGAACGCTCTCCTGGCAAACGGTTCATACCACGGCTAGCACCCCAGTTCCAAAATCCCATCCTGCCAGTGGACGAACCAATGCAAGTAGGACGCTCTAAATTATCCCTTGAAGAGAGGGAGAGACGCTTCAAACAACGCCTGTGTCTGTATTGTGGAGATCCGGGACACCTGCTAAGAGTTTGTCCCAAGAAACCGGGAAACTCTTCCTCCTAAACGGTGGCGGGGAGGCCGTTTTAGGAGAATCCACAGTTGCTCCCTATTCTAAAGAAAATTCTCCAGAATTTCAGATGGCTGTCATCCTGAGCACCCCCAAGGGTACCTTTTCCACCACGGCCTTTGTGGACTCCGGCTCCTCCGGGAACTTCATTTCGGCGGACCTAGCTTCGCAGCTCCAAATACCTCTGAACCCATTGCCCCAACCGTTATCTCTGACGGCAGTCGACGGAAGTCGTGTCACTCACGGCTCCATCTCCTCCGTGACTTCTCCTGTTCGGTTGAGGGTAGGAGTACTTCACAGCGAAATGATCCAACTTTTGGTGTTGCCGAGGTCCATTAATCCCCTCATCTTGGGGCTACCATGGCTGAGAAGACATTCTCCTCAGATGGATTGGGACCACGCTCAAGTTATGTCGTGGGGTGAAGGATGTCGCTTTGAATGTCTGTCTAGAGTCTTGCCTCCTAAATGTCAAGTAATGGCTCATTCCGAGCTAACCCACCTTCCTGAGGCCTATATGGAATTCCAGGATGTATTCAGTAAAGTGGAAGCGGAGATCTTGCCTCCTCATCGTCCCTGGGATTGCGCTATTGTTTTATCTCCTGACCAACCCATCCCCAAAGGGCAGACCTACCCTTTATCTCGTCCAGAGACGTCAGCCATGTCTCAATATATTTCAGAAAACCTGAAACGGGGATTTATCCGCAAATCTACTTCCCCAGCGGGTGCAGGGTTTTTTTTTTGTTAAGAAGAAGGATGGGTCTCTTCGGCCTTGTATTGATTATCGTCCTCTCAACCGCATCACTGTCAAGAATCGATATCCACTACCTCTCATCTCCGACCTCTTTGACAAACTCAGTGGATCTCAAATCTTTTCCAAATTAGATCTCCGTGGGGCCTATAATTTAATTCGCATCAAGGAAGGAGACGAATGGAAAACGGCCTTTAACACCAGAGATGGACATTTCGAGTACCTGGTGATGCCCTTCGGCCTCTGCAACGCCCCAGCCATCTTCCAAACCTTCGTTAACGATATCTTTCATGACCTGTTATACACTTCTGTGGTAGTATATCTAGACGATATATTAATATTTTCTAAAGATCTGAAGACTCATCGGGAACAAGTAAAGGAGGTCTTACGTAGACTTCGGGAACATCACCTCTATTGCAAGCTGGAGAAATGTGTGTTTGAGATTAGTCAGGTATCTTTTCTTGGTTTCATCGTGTCGGGTCAAGGTCTTTGTATGGATCCCACCAAGGTGTCAGCTATTCTGGACTGGCCTCAGCCACAAGGCCTTAAAGCTATTCAAAGGTTCATCGGCTTTGCAAACTATTATCGCCAATTTATTCAGGGATTCTCCACCATTATAGCCCCCATTACAGCGTTAACCAGGAAGACTGCCAACCCTAGGGTCTGGTCTTCGGAGGCCATGTCTGCCTTCATAACGTTAAAGAAAGCATTCTCTTCAGCCCCAGTTCTGTCCCAGCCAGATCAAGAACAACCTTTCTTCCTAGAGGTAGATGCATCCTCAGTAGGCATTGGGGCGGTGCTTTTTCAAGAGTCTCCGGCTGGCTCACACAACCCGTGTGGGTTTTTCTCCAGACGATTTCTTCCAAGCGAATGTAATTATGGAATAGGGGACAAGGAATTACTGGCCATCAAGGCGGCTCTGGAGGAGTGGCGACATCTGTTGGAGGGGGCTATATTTCCTGTTACTGTGTTTACCGACCATCGGAATCTAGTGTTCATTCAAGAGGCTCGTTGCCTTAATCCTCGGCAAGCCCGCTGGGCATCCTTCTTTGCTCGATTTGACATGAAGCTCACATTCTGCCCGGGAGCCAAGAATGGACGTGCCGATGCATTATCTCGCTCATTTGACGATTCCGATCGTTTAAGACCATTGGTTCCGCAGCATATTATTGATCCTTCTAATATCGTAGCCCTTACTAGGACCAAAACGTCCTCTCCTCCTCCAGGCCGGTCATTTGTGGAACCCCATCTCCGGTTCAAGACCCTGCAGTGGGCTCATTCATCCCGCATTGCCGGCCATGCTGGAATAAAGAAGACAACATCGCTGCTTTGCCGACGCTTCTGGTGGCCTAATGTACGTGCCGATGTTGAGAGATTTATTGCTTCCTGCACTACTTGTGCTCAACACAAAACTTGTAGAAGAGTCCCGGCAGGCCTTCTTCGTCCACTTCCTATCCCCGATGCTCCTTGGGAAAGTGTGGCCATGGATTTTATCACAGACCTACCCCTCAGTGCAGGGTTTACCACTATCTGGGTGGTTATTGATCGATTTTCGAAGATGGCACATTTTATTCCTCTAACTGGACTGCCCACGGCCAGTCGTCTGGCAGATATCTTTATCAAGGAGATATTCAGACTACATGGGTGCCCGAAGGAGATCATTTCGGACCGCGGAGTCCAATTTACATCCCAGTTTTGGAGAACCTTTTGTAAGAGAGTAAACATAGAATTGAAATTCTCTTCGGGATACCATCCGCAAACCAATGGACAGACGGAGCGAATCAATCAGGATCTCGAGACATTCCTCCGCTGTTTTACCTCCGACAACCAGAATAAATGGTCTCAATTCCTTCCTTGGGCGGAGTTCTCCCATAATCAACACATTCATGAGTCTACCGGATTCTCTCCGTTCTTTATTGTATACGGAAGTCACCCTGTGTTTCCGGATCCTTTTCCAGTGTCCTCTTCACCGGTTCCAGCCGTAGATACTCTTTATCGGGAATTTTCTCTCATTTGGGCTAAGACTAAGACGGCTTTACTCAAGGCTACTCAGCATCACAAGATCTTTGCAGATCGTCATCGGAGGGCCACTCCTCTCTTAAAGGTGGGAGACCAGGTATGGCTATCCACCCGGGACCTAAGACTAAAGGTCCCTTCTATGAAGATGGCTCCTCGATTTATTGGCCCGTACACCATCATGCAAGTCATTAATCCTGTATGCTTCAAATTGAAACTTCCTCCTTCTCTGAGATGTCATAATACTTTTCATGTCTCATTACTACGACCACTGGTACTCAATAAATTCTATCGACCTCCCGGTCGTCCCCCACCAATACAAACCTCTTCTGGAACTGAATTCGAAGTCAGTCGGATCTTGGTCTCTCGCATTCTTCGTGGCAAACAGCAATTTCTGGTCCATTGGAAAGGATTTGGCCCAGAGGAGAGATCATGGGTGGACAAGCAGGACCTTCACGCTCCTAGAATTCTCAAAAAGTTCCTTCAAACAGGAGGAGGAAGAGGAGGGTATACTGTCAGGCGCCGTCCGCACGGCCGCCTGACTGTGTGATCGCGCGTCTGGTTGCTAGGCAACCAGACGCGTCATTTCCGGATTCCCCCTGCCATCCATTTCCTCCGCAGTATGACGCGCCCCGTTGCTAGGCAACGGGACGCTATGTATTCCCGGCGGCAGGCATGACAGCGCTCAGCGCTGAAGCTGATTGGATCCTCACATTATTTAAACCCCTTCCTGTCCTCTAGTCAGTGCCAGAGTATCAGGTCTTCCTGCCTCCAGCGTTTCTGTGTACCAGTTGCTATATTGTTCCTGACCTTCCTCGTGCTGCCTGTGACCCTTTTGACCCGGACCGTTTGACCACCCCTATCTGGATTCTGCCTTTGTACTGCGCTCCCTGAAGATTACCGACTCGGCTTGCCTCACCATTCTTCTGGATTTCCCTTTTGTACCTCCTCTACCTGAACGTTGCTGAACCGGCCTGTCTGACACCCCCTTGTATCTCGCTGTGGACTCTAGGAAGGACCGCGACCTGCGTGTCCCTGCAGCGGAGTCCATACTTCCTTGCGGGGGTTCCTGGTGAATACCAGGGGCACGTTAGACTCCGCGCCTTCCTCTGAGTTGCGCCAACAACAGCAGGTACCTTCTACCAGTCATACACCCACTACAGTCGTGACAGAGCCCTAGAAAAATAGTCTGCTGCTGTTTCACTATCCTTTTGTTTAATGGTGAAAATCTTACTCCAATTTACCACTACTGGAAAATAGATGGCTAAATGTTTGACAATTTGTTCTATATTCTCTTGGTTAATCTCATCAGTCAAGGTGTCATCTTCGTCCAACAAACAATCTTTAATAAATTTTTGTATGTCAGTATTGGGAGGAAGACAAGCCCTCAACACTACACGCCAATCCTTATTGGCTGGTTCGTGTGCATTTCCTAAGTCTTTAACAAATTTCTGACACTTAGCCAACTCCTTTCTAGGGTCTGGGAATTCAGTCATAATGGAACGTAATTCTGATCTAGTCCAGGGACAATGCATTGTAACATTCTTTAAAGGGACTACACCATCCTTATCCGCCTTCCCATTGGGAACTGATATTGTGCGGACTGGGTACGCACCCACTGGTTCGCTGTCTTCAGGGGACACTACAGGATTTGCTGTATCAATACTTAGACTGCTATCACTCCTAGTGATCACACTACTCTCACCTATCTCAGCCATTGCTCCTTTCCCATACTTACGCTGAACTTCTAGCATATTAACAGCATGAGCAATGGCTGAAATCACAGTGGGATCATTTTCCTCTTCTGATACACTGGTTTTGAACTGGCTTAAGACAGGATATAACTTGGCAATTTCTCTTCTTTCAGTTTTAATAACGGCTGTACTTACCGCTCCCGCCACATAAGGTGGCGGGGGCGCGCTTGTGCTGAGTTTGCCACGCTTCTCAACGGCTATTTCCGCCGTGCCTACTTCCGCTGTGCATTCGCTGCTCTGCCACGTGTTACCTTCCATTTGCCACAATTTTAAACAGTCATAATGTCTATTTCTCACTTTTGTTGACTTAATCAACCACACTTTATCTTTTACATTATTTAGTACCTCTGAATTAAAACTTCCTATTGTTGGGAAAGGCCTAACACACTCCTTGGTCATCTTGACCCACGTGTCGCAATACGCCGTAGCGTATGCACCATATTTCTTAAACATAAGGTACCTCGCTGACCCCAGCGGTCCTTCCTAGGTCCTTCTCTTTTGTCCCTAGGTTCTAGTTAGCGTGCCCTAGACAATGCAAAACGGACATTCGGTTTCACAACACAGAGTAAAATTCAGGTTTTGAACACATTGCATTCTTACCCATATATGACGCGTCTCCACCCTTTGTTAAGGAACCGAAATCCGTTGGTCTTGCTTATCGTCTGGCAACGAAACCTCCAAAGCTCACGAGCCCCCAAAATTGTTAAGTGTGTATTGTCGCTAACCAATAACGATTGTCGAACCTCGATTTGTGGTTCCAACGCACAAAGATTTATTCGCAAAAAGTAGTATAATATATTCAAGCGAAGTGATAATAAGTACAGCCTTTACTTATCACAGGCGCTCTGGATCCAGTGTACAGTCATTCAATCCTGAAGTCTGGGGACAAGATGTCTGAACACTAGATGAGAAGCTGCTGCTTATATGCACACAGGAATACAGTAAAACAATGAAGATGGTATAGCTTGCTTCTATTGGTCCAGGTTTCAGGAAGGTCCAAGGGGTTGTCAATCATTGGCTAGTTCATCCTAAAGAATCCAAAGGAGGGGGTCATCTCTCCAGGGGGTATGCTCTGCTCTTCCCGCCAAGATTCCTTAGTCTTAAGTAGTTCATAATTCCCTATCATTCATAACTTGTGTATGCACTCTGCGATTCCTTCGCAGAGTGAACCGAACAGTAGAAAATGTTAAGAGGTTTATTATGATACCACACATGATATGATTCCTTCACCCTGTTCCATATATTTCACTAATGTGCATATAACTTATAATATAGAACATAAATACTACTATATTTCGACATAAATGACTATGTGTTGCAACTACCATTAATGTGTACTATTTTACAAGTATGCGTGTTTGTGCGAATGTATGTAAAAGGCTAAATACTGTTGCTGGCACGTGTTGCAGCTGCGTATGCCCTTTTACGCCGTAGCGTGCCCTTATACGCTGTAGCGTACCATACGCATCTTTTCAGACAAAGACAACCTAGTTTGCTCGATTTTAATTGAATTGACTTTATCCAATTTGCTGACTTCGACAAACATAAATTACCACCATTCAGTCTGTTCTTAATTAAGCTCATTCCATTCAGGTTCTGTGTAGCGTGTGTTGGTGGTATAAATCCGCTGCTGTTATACGCTAATTCAGCTACTTTAGCTTTCAGAACTCCAGAGCTTCTTCACAATCGGATTATCATAGAGTGGACTTCAAGCATGTGCATTTATCTCCAATGAGAGACCCAGGTAATCTGATTGTGAGGAAGCCAGGAGTTCTGGAAGCTAAGTTCTGGAAGCTAAGATAGCTGAATTAGTGTATTTACCTCATTTAGCTCATGCCCCTCCCCTGCACCAAAATACACACGTACACAATGAAACCTAAGTACTCTTAACCCAATCCACTTCTCATTTTCACTAAAACAACTATTTTCTCCAATGACTGCATGGTCCTGTCCTAATCAGGCTGCCTATTTCTATAGCAAAACACTCACTTCAGCCCTAGACAATGCAGCTCCAGCTACTATATATAGTTTCCGACTGTATGGATTCCCAGTATGAAACCCCAGAGAGAGCATAGTTTACAAAGTGGTTTTTATTAAAAATAAACACAGGCTTCAGGATGCAGTACGGTAGGGTATGGCAGAAATAGCAAAATAACAACAGATGCTAAAAGTGATGGTCTGCAGGACTTTACCACAAAGTAGTTGAGATAAACACACAAGGTGCGATGGTCTGCGGAGCAAGGTACTGAAGATAACAGACGCAGGATGCGATGATCTGCAAGACTTTACCACGAGGTAGTGGAGACTGCTGGTAACATTTGGCAACAGGTTAATCCTCTGTAACACTGAAGAGCTTAAAGCAGATATTGTTGGTAATACTCTAAAGCAGGATAATGCAGAAGCACTGGAGAGCTGAAAGCTGGTATTGCTGGTAATACTCTGCAGCAGGATAATGCAGAAACACTGGAGAGCTGAAAGCAGGTACAGAGTCACAGACAACCCAAGTCAGGGCAGAGGTCAATTCCAGGAGATCAATCAGGAGAGAACACAATAACAGCAACACAGGTAATGGCAACAGATGATCTGGTCAAAAACCTTGTAATAAGCCAGAGGCAGGTGTTAATAATTTTGGAGTAACAAGGCAGTTCTGGAAGGTAAGAGAGCAGCCTGAGTACAACAGTGGCCCGTTTGGTGGAAAAATGGTACTACAGGCAGGATATAGATATATATATATATATATATATATATATATATATATATATATAGATAGAGAGAGAGAGAGAGAGAGAGAGAGATTATTCTTTATTTTCAATCCAGTTCCTTTATATTATACTCGACATTTCGGTCTTACATCCAGACCTTTTTCAAGACAGGTTTTCATTAAACAGCATACAAGACAAGCATAGATAATACAACATTATAATTACCTGACTATATATAGTGTCAAAGGGTTGTCAGCTGTAGCTCATTTTAGGAAATTGTCAATTCTAGTGCATGTGTCCACCTCCCACAACTAAAAAACTACTAAACACTACATTTTACAGCTACACAGTAAGTACCATTTCCCATTACTCCACCAATGAATGTATCACCCTCTCCAGACTCCATTTCTAGCAAACAAATTAGCTATAAATTCTTTACTACAAGTTCGTAATTCTAATTCCGTCATGCGCTCCACTGTGGAACGCATAGCAGGAAGTCTAAGAAAGCATTTCTGGTTCGGAATCTCACTGTATGCATTTTGTTAGTGGGACCAACAGGCGATGTATCATCTTCATCCAACAATATTTGGATATTGTCCAACTAGACAATAGTTGTCTGCTTGGAAACATCACTTCCAAAATTAGTATAGTTATATTTTAAATGAGAAATTAATAATATTAACTGTTGTACTGTCCTTTCATTAAGGCCCATATTTATTTATTTTTCTCCCTTGATAGATTTCACCCTCAGCCTCTCTACCAATCCTCAGACAACATGACCCAGTATTGCAAAATTACCCTGTATTTTGAAAGTAAGATGAAAAAGACAGAAATAATTTTTTTTATTAAATTACAATACACAGGAGGAAGTTGTAGAATGAAACAAGACTCAAGCCATCACTATTGCAATTCTACCACCCTAGGTACAACCTTTGTGGCCTTTCCACAGTTCTAAGCCTGTCTGGATATAACTTTATTTTATACAGTCATTTTGTTCTGCTCTTTGGGATTGGCTCATACATTGTGTCCTGAAAGCAACTGACATCAGCAATTGTAGGTAGGGTTGTATGCACAGGACAGGTTCACCCTATTGGCACAGGCAATTTTAAAGTAAATGCCAGCAGCATATTGCAGAATCACATGGAAAACAAGTTACAAATAAATGAAAAAACATATATACTTTTCTTTCCATGTAAAAGTGACAGGTGTGACCATTATCTAAAAGTTTACAAGCATCATTTGATTACATCATAGCTCTACCATTTTCAATCCTTTAAGGATTCAATTGATGAAAATTACTTATACACATTATGTTGCTTATCATATCTAGCCTTCAGTAACAAAGTTTTCTTCGATCTCAGTATGTCTAACAAATATCTCTGTATTTTTTAACATGTTATATGAAATATTTAGACAATACAGATTATGACATGTATTACATAATGTTTTGGTAGTTACTAAATTAAAAATATTGATAGTAAAACTGCAGCACACAGCAAATGCAACTAATGGTCAATGAATAACTAAAGAAGTAAATTATCTCATGTATCTACATTAGCATATGTTTTCTCCCCATTGTTCAATTATGAGTCCCTGGAAATAGATTAAATTAAATTAAATTGTAATCCTAAATTTAAAATGAACTGTACAATTTCCATTCCAGGTGAAAATGACTTAGCAGTATATGAAATAAAATGCCTGTCTGTTACTTTACTTCTCTCATAGCAAGATTTAGAACCCATAATCTCCGCATTGCATTCCAATTATTGTGTTCCATAATATTTCTTTAAGGTAGTTGTTGTTGTAATATATTCTAGATAAGACCAGTCCATAATCATTTTAATTATAAATAAAATTCCCTGTGAAGAGTGTACAAGCTTTTGTACTGCAGGATAATTAATTCCTCCATGGCTATCTATTTGATGTTCTGTGGAATGTAAAGCAGTTCATTTTAAGTAATCCCTCAAAATTGTGCTCGCTTCTTATCCAAACATTGGATTAAACAATAGGGATTTCTTTTGCAGCCAACTGCTTCAAAGGGTGTCTGATTTTTTTTTCTAACCTTTATATACTCAAGCCCATTTCTTTACACCAATAAATATAATGGGTTTAAGCTAATAAAATTTAGAAGAATTTAAGTCTGAACCAGTTTAACATGTACAATATTAAAATGGTACATTTCACTCAAAGAAAGTCAAATTACTTACTTACATAATTGTGTTTATTATATGTAAAACTGTAATATGAAAGTAATAATTTTTCCTAAAGCATACTGGTAGGTGTGTGTGCGCTAGGGAATTTATCACAGGACTAGAAAAGACTTTTTGGGATCCTTCACAGCCTGCATGGTTTGACTCAATCCACCACGCAGGCGCAGAGTCTAACAAAGTGAAGGTGTTCACCAGTAACAGGTGCAAGGAGATTTAGGGGTATATTTACTAAACTGCAGGTTTGAAAAAGTGGAGATGTTGCCTCTAGCAACCAATCAGATTCTAGCTGTCATTTTGTAGAATGTACTAAATAAATGAAAACTATCATCTGTTTGGTTGCTATAGGCAACATTTATACTTTTGAAAACCCGCAGTTTAGTAAATCTAACCCTTGGATTTATCAGCTTTACCCCCAGGTTGTGGTTCTCTGGATGGGTACCAGGCAAGAATGACTGAAAAACGTGATTAGCTTGCAGGATATCAAGATCAGTAGGTCAGATACAGTACAGGTTACCAGGATTACCAAGTTTACCTCGGAAGCAGTTCATCTATTGGATGAATCCAATAGATGAACTGAAGGATAACTGGATTACCATTTTAGCTCAGAAGCAGGAGAGGTTGGAAATCAGTCACGGTAGAAGAGCTGCAGGTGCAGGAAACCAGGATTACCAGGTTTAGCTCAGAATTAGGAGAGACTGGTTACCAGGTACAATGGATGAACTGGCAGCACAGGATAACAGAATTCAGGGAGCCAAATAATCCCACAACCAGACAGGTAATAGGACAAGAGATAGTAGAAAAATCAACGAGTGCTGACAGTGGAAACTACTGGAAATATATTTATTAAAATAAGAAAATATTTTCTTTATAGTGCAACGTATCTGGCGTATCCAATCCTGTCCAGCAGTTAATACATAAATACTCCTAAAGTTTTTATAGCTTGCTCTTTTGACAAACCTCAATTATTTGCATTTGCACAAAGATGCTTTACACTTATTGTCCACAGTCTTCCTAGACATAGGGTATTCAATCCATATACATTATTTCCTCTAATTCAAGGATGTGGAAGGGTCATCATCATCATTTATTTATTTATATAGCGCCACTAATTCTGCAGCGCTGTACAGAGAGCTCATTCACATCAGTCCCTGCCCCATTGGGCTTACAGTCTAAATTCCCTAACATATAGACACGGACAGGCAAACACACACACACACACACACAGACACACAGACAGAGACAGAGACTAGGGTCAATTTTTATTTGCAGCTAATTAACCTACCAGTATGTTTTTGGAGTGTGGGAGGAAACTGGAGCACCAAGGAGGAAACCCATGCAAACATGGGGAGAACATACAAACTCCTCACAGATAAGGCCATGGTTGGGAATTGAACTCATGACCCCAGTGCTGTAAGGCAAACATGCTAACCACTACGCCACCGTGGCTTTGACCCCTGTATATAAGTCAAGGGGGCCAGTGCGTGACCAAATTTAGAGTGCAAGCTCCAGTGGGGCAGAGTCTGATGTGAATGAAAATTATTCTTTACAGCCCTGCATAATTTGCATTTAATATGTAAATAAATATTAATAATAGTAATAGTTGGGTTGCTAATAAAAAATAAAACCTTTGATTCGTTTGGTTTTATATGTTGCTTGCAAAATGAGAAATTAATAATAGTGGGGTTTCAAGTAGAAAGAATTTCTGGACCTCCCAGCATTCACATAAGTGTTGTATAAATAGTAATTTATTTATTTTTAACAAATTGATATATATATATGAAATAAAATAATATTCATAAAAATAATTACATTAGATGCACTTTAAAGTATAATGCACACTGAAAAAGAGAAAAAAACTTTATCTATATAAAAGGTTTTAGCATTTCTCTTTGTCTTGCAGTTATATTATTTGATATTTTATATATATATGTTCATCTCAATTTTTACTGATAAAATATGTATGAATATAATGTTTATAAGACGTGGAAAGTCAATGAAGGCCAAGATCACAACTCACATTCTCTCCTTGGGCTATTATTGTGCTTTATTATGTATTAGATTTACACTGACTACATCCACTGTATAATGCCATTGCAAACCTTCTGCAGTACAAATAGTTTGCTAGACCTAGTGGGCCATAAAACATGCTGAGCTACATTTCATGCCAGGTTTTCTATCTTTTACCATATGAAAGCCAAAAGTGGAGGATTTATTGCTGTCTGCAACGAAGCATCGTCTAAGTGTCCATTTTTTTTCAAAATGCAACATAACACAGACACTGACAAGAGCTTAGAAATACCAACATGCCTTCAGCTATTTAACAGTTCACTGTAAAAGAGTGATGTATCCATCATCAGCATAATAAATCAGCAGCCAGGTGCCACATTATCAGAAGCTATAGATTAATAAACTTCAAATGCATTTCA
The DNA here is from genome assembly GCA_036250195.1 of Mixophyes australis. Taxonomy (NCBI): domain Eukaryota; kingdom Metazoa; phylum Chordata; class Amphibia; order Anura; family Limnodynastidae; genus Mixophyes; species Mixophyes australis. The sequence continues at coordinate 154,199,734 of JAVHZZ010000004.1, forward strand.
GTAGTGCCTCAGCATTTTTCCTGCCGGAAAAGCTAATGCGACTTTAAATAAAATTAGGCCAGCTGCTTTATATACCATATTTCCCATATATAAGGCGCTCCCATGTATAAGACGCACCTTAATTTTGGCCTCGATATTTGAAAAAAAAATATTACGGTAGCTGTCAAAAAGGGCACGGAGAGTGTACTGGCCGGCTGCTCTGATCACAATCAGAGCACCCGGCCAGCACACTCTCCCTGTCTGTCTCTGCGGAACGGACCTGCAGGGAGAGTGAGCAGCCAGTATGAGTAATTTTTTCTGCTTTTTGGACATAAAATTCATCCAACTCTCCACAAGGCCCACATTGTTCAGTGTTCAACACCTATTATAGGTATATTATCCCACTTATCTAATGAGCTTCTGAGAAGTTATCACTGCCTAATGAAAGCCGCATGTACACCTTCAGTACATGACCAACCTCTTCCAGTGTGCAGTTAGTGAAATCCCTGAACGTTAAGCTCTGATCTGACCTATTAAAAAGGCATAATAGGACCTATATTTTGAGTTGGAGGCTATATCCACAATAAATAGAATATATTTAGCTTGGCTGCGATTTTCATACATTATTTATATATACAGGAACTGTACAATGTATCAGTCTAGGTGCTGCTTTCATTGCTGTGATGTTTACATTAGGTCCTATCACCCATCTCAAAGCGTATTTTTGAAGAATTGCTCTTCATACCGCTCAGTGTTTAATGTTTCCTGAATATTAAACCACTAAGTATGGTTTTACCAAATAACTATTGGTTTGTGGATTGTAGGATTACAGGTATGTTTCACTTGTCAAAGTCGAATAATTAGATGAAAGAAAGTATATTGATTAATATTGTTTTACCGTGCAATTGCGATCAGTATGCCACGTGTCATGACGCAATTGCACGATAAATAACGCACGCATACACTTACACGCACACATTCACTCGTACATAGTTCATTTTTATAATAGTTCTAAGCCACAGTCATTTATGAACAGATGTTGTAGAGTTTATAGTTAGATATTATAATGTTATATGCACTTTAGTGAGATCTAAAGTTCAGGTTACATGAAACATATCATGCTATGGAATATAGGGAATTAGTGATCAGAATGGTATTTAATGTATAATGTAAACAGAGCAGTTTGAACTAGCTTTCAGCGGGAAGATTAGTATGCATCTGATCGGAGAGCTGACCCCACCCTTGGAGGATGTTGTTTGAACTGACCTATAAACTAAATTATATTGGACTGTCCTGGAGCCTGAACCTATGGAAACATGCCAAGTAATCTGTATTGTATCTCTGGAACCAGCATACAGTCTCTTTGACCACAGACTTCAGGATTGAATGACTGTAAGCTGGATCCAGTGGAGCACGGTGTATGTATCGACTGTACTTATTTATTTAATTGTTATTCTTTTGCTTTTGCTAATAAAACGCTTTGTGAGTTGGAACCACACAAATCGCATAGACAATGATTATTCGTAAAATAAAATACCTTTAATAATTTGGGTGCTCGCAGCGGAGGTTATGCTACCGGAAGATTTGCAAGGCCTACGGATTTCGGTTCCTCAACAAAGGGTGGAGAGACACGTCATATACGGGTAAGAACGCAATGTGTTCAAAACCTGTTTATCATTCTGTGTTGTGAAACCGAATGTCCGTTTTGTGTAATCCAAGGAGCGCTAACTTGAATCCAGGGATAAGAAAGAAAACTGTTTCTTTCTATTGTCATTTTGCATTTTAAATGTATTGCATAGCATATGTGTATTTCCTGCATTGTGTATGTGTATTTCCGGTATTGTTGCCACGTGTTTAAACAGTCATTTTGATAGTTTGTTATATTTATAGTATAATCACTTGTTAAAGCCTCTGAAAAGTTATTACAATCGTTTGGGAAATTTATTTTCTGCGCAGAAAACAAAGGTGTATATTGTGTGATTGTGTGATTGTAAAGTGAAAGGTTGATTTACTCTTGAAATGAGATAGAGTACTGGTTGCTGTTTGACGAGACAGGTAGCACAGCCGATTATTGGTATGCATGGCAGGTATACTGGTGGTGAAAATAAAGAGGTTTTCGCAAGCGCACCCAATATTAATCGCAAAGTTTATTGATAGTTAGTATCTCTAAGCGGTGCGATCGGACCATACGGTACAGCGTGAGACCGTGATTATGACTTGGGAGAGCAGCTGGAGGAATTACACTGGCAAGGTTGGTTGACTAGTGCTACCACAGGGGCGCACCCAGGGGGGGTTTCCTAGTCCCCAGTAACCCCTGTCCTACCTGGGATGCCGTATGCCTACAGTGGCTGGCCCCTCTCCCGGGATCAGCCACTACTGTTTGTAGCTTGGGATCGTCTCCCAGTCTGTCCCCTGCTGTGTGAGCACAGCTATCTGCCGGCAGTTTGGCCCCGCCCCTTCCTCCCACAGGGCCAGCATAGTGTTATGCAAGAGGCAGCAGCAGCAGGTAAGAATGTGTGTATGTGTGTGAGTCTGTGTTTGTCTGTGCATATGACAGCTTGCATGTCTGTGTGTTTGATCCTGTGTGTTTATGAATGTGTGTGTGTATGTGACAGCTTACATATCTGTGTGCTTGATCCTGTATGTTTATGTATGTGTGTGTTTATGTATGTGTGTATGTGACAGCTTACATATCTGTGTGCTTGAGCCTGTGTGTTTATGTATGTGTATGTATGTGACAGCTTACATGTTTGTGTGTTTGATCCTGTGTGTTTGTGTGTGTCTGTGTATGGGACAGTTTACATATCTGTGTGTTTGACACAGTGTGTGTTTGTAGCCACGCCCCTACACATACTGGACACGCCCACTTGCATCGTTGTGTGGAAATCCCCCTCCTCAAATCCTGCGTTTGCCCCTGTACCAGTAGTAATACAATCAGCAGATGTGCTGATAAGACAGGATATTGAGAAGTTGATATTTCTGCGTTCAAAGCCTCTGTGTTAGGTGTTCCTCGTGAGTATCGTGTGTTATTGTGATACTTATCGGGATGAAGTGAGTAGATGCAGCTTGAGCAATTTGTCCACAGCAAATAAAAGTCTCTAGTGGTAGTTGTGTACTATGGATGCGCTAGAGATGGTCAATGAAGTGCTGCCTAAGGAAGGGCCGATTAGTTTGGCAAGGTTTCTTTTGTTTGAGAAATATGGTGCGTACGCTGCGGCGTCAAATGGGTCAAGATGACCAGAGGATGTGTAAGACCTTTTCCCAAAATTGGTAGTTTCAATTCAGAGGCACTAAGTACTGTTAGAGATAAAATATGTTTGATTAGATCAATGGAACAGAGAATTAAACACAATGACTGCATAAACATGTGGCAACAGGAAGGTAACACGTGGCACGGTAATACATGCATACCGGAAGCAAGCGTTGCAAAGCAAAGAGAAGTGAGCGCAAGGTTAGGGTGGTAAGAACAGCCTATACCAAAAATTTAAAAAATGTAACTAGTAACTTGTACCTTGTAATAAGTCACGTTAAAGGTAACGTTTCAGAAGAAGAAGACGAACCCACCGTCATTTTAGCCATTGCCCATGCTAGTGACGTGCAAGAGGCACCACACAGACAAGGAAAATGAACGGTCCCACCAGCAAGAGCAGCGGCTGAAGTTGGTGAGAATAATGTAGAAATCAATAGAAGGGGAAACATACATTGTACTGCAACAGTAGGTCCAGCAATTAGTCCAGAATGTAGTGATTTGATAGGTTAACATCCTGTCCGCACAATAGCGGTTCCCATTGGGAAGGCAGACAGAAATGGTGTAGTTCCCATAAAACATGTAGCAATGCATTGTCCATGGACTAGATTTGAACTGCATTCAATTATGTCTGATTTCCCTGATCCTAGAAAAGATTTGGCCAAGTGTCAGAAATTTGTTAGATATTTTGGTAATGTACATGAGCCAACTAATAAAGGTTGGAGAGTGGTGTTGAGGGCCTGTCTTCCTCTCAATACTGACATACAAAAGTTTACTAAGGATTGTATGTTGGAGGAGGATAGATCCTTAACAGATGATGATAATCAGGAAAATATTAAACATATTATAATCTCACAGTTGGCCATGTATTTTCCAGTGATAGTGAACTGGAGCAAAATTTTCAGCATCAAACAAAAAGATGGGGAGATTGCAACAGATTATTTTGTCAGAGCTCTGTCAGTAATTACCAAACACACATGGATATCAGATATAAAGGATGATGTGCACCACAGAGAACTAGCTGTTACATACTAATGAAGGGTCTCAGGGAGAATCTAAAGGCTAGGGTACAAACCTCTTTACCTAATTGGAGAGGCATCATGGTAGATGCTCTTAGGGAGTCTGCCATGGAGCATGACAAAATTACAGGTAAAAATAAAGAAGCACAAAGTGATAGTTTAAGGATGGTAAGTATCCAGGCTTTGGAAGGACTGCACTCACGACCACAGTATAATAATACTTATTATAAGGAAATGAAAAAAACATGAGTTGAGGAAGTGTTTTAGATGTACTAAAATAGGACACTTAACAAAAGACTGTAAGGAAAGAAGAAGAGTGGAAGCAAGGAGATTGGGACCACGTAAGGGGGGAATCACATAGATACCCATAAAGAGGGTGGACACGAGTCTCAGGGTTTTCCCCAAAAGTTACCCACACACATCTTAGCAGCAAATGCTTTGCTGGTGGACAATAGCCAACACTGAGGGGCAGGTCATACCTGTAATCCTGCAACCAGGCAGGGTAAATATTAATCTGCGGTAAGTGTTACTGTTCAGGTTTATAGAGAAATTAATTTAAATGTATACATTCTTGTTGTTGTTTGTTTTCTCTTGTCTAGTGTTTACTTTCCTATCGCTGGTCGATGATAAGGAATGAAAATGTTTGTTTTTCTTTTCTATTTGAAACTAACTTTGTTTTGCTCCTCTCTTCTGCAGATAGGGCAAACAAAGAAATATATACTTAGCAATTATGGGGATTAAAGGAGGAGTACAAAGTGTTCACTTGAAAGACAAATTAACAATGGGTCATTGTAATACTCTTTCTTCTAGGTACAATGGCCTATGATAACGTATTTGCTGTGATTCATTATTTAAAATGAAGTGCGTACATACCCTGCTCTAATGTTGTTTTGTCTATTCCAGGGAGACACACATGGGAGATACAGAGTATGCGTCACAAAGGGTTAACTTTGCACTTCTTTATTATAGTCGCAAGGTATATAATTATTGTGATCATAAGATACCGAGCTTCATACGAGCTGACGATGGACGACACTGGATTGGATGGGTGACGTAACTCCCTGATAAACTTGATAAGAATGGGGAGGGTTCATAGTTTAGTGAATAGCTAAGGGGATTAGTGGAATAGTAGAACCATTTTCCCATAGTGGTCAATCCAGCTGTCATTTTGCTGTAAAATCTCCTTCTCTGCTTTTCTGATTTTCTGTTTGTCTGCAAATCCTTTTGTTGTTACTATTCAATGCTATTCTATTTCTCATCCTTTACATCTCTGTCAGTATCTCATTCTTTTCTTATAAAGAGATACAAAAGCACGGAGACATGGTCTCACTTATGGGGCTAAGACATTTGTGACAACGGACAGAATCAGGGATACACACACACTACATTGACATAGTCACGGAAGTAGCTAGGAGTTTGTTTTTATCTTTATAGAAGCTGCTGATTTTGTGACAGTGACACAGTTACCAACTGAAGTAGCTGTTATTTAAGTTAAAACTTACACACATGACTGTACATGAATTTCACAACCGGGTGGACATAGCTCTCAAATGGGCAGCAGGGTTTTACATGACAACCGACAAATCAATGTTTTGTTTTGGTTTTTTATTTGTATTATTTTAAATTGTACACACCACAAATTAGTTAATATATGAGATTTGTGTTACCTGAAGAACAAACAGTCTGGAAGGTGAAGGGATGTGGTCAGGAGTCTGCTGGACCCTGGAGAAATGGACAAGGTAGGCCTGTAGCTCCCAGAGTGTATCTTCCATGCCTAGCTGAAGCAACACCTGGTCTGACTCAGCTGGGAAAGGAAAATACGTGCAGCTTTGGTAAGAGCATACTGGTGTGCATCAGATGTTTCTTCTCAAGCTAGTAAATGTCCTGTCTTGCTTGATTGAGAGGAAATGTCATGAAGACAATACCAATAGAGCCATCCCTCCTATAGATGGACTTTCTCCAGGTAAAACAAATCCACTTCATCCAATTACCACCTTGCAGGATTCTCAAGTATGTACTGGTGTACTGATAAAATATATCTGGGTGAAGGTTTATTGAAATGTTTCTAATGTATTGCTGTGTCATACTCAGGGTTTTTGTTAGTAAATGTGGTCTCCCTAGAGTTATAGAAAGTGATAGGGGTATTCATTTTATTGATGATAACTTTACAACGTATGGTAAAGCTACGGTACTAGCAGTACAAATTGAATAGAATGATGGTTGGAACTTGATAGGAGTGGCAGGTAGCTTTGGCCACTAGTCCGCCCCGCTATCAAAATCGCTCCTAAACTGCCTCTTAACCGGTCATCTTGTAAAGTGTTTTGACTTTTCTTGTGATAAGTTTGTAGTGGAGAGACTGTTAAAGAAAAAGCAAATAATGAGACAGCAAGAAAGAAACACTGTCTCCTGAGGTGTTACACTAACTGTTATGATGTTGGACTGGGAGAGTATGTTGTGGAACTGTAATTTGCTACGCTCAGGTGGTTTGACAGACAGGTACCAAGTGTTGACGACCAGCATCACGTCCTTAGGAGTAGCAGAAACCACTGCAGAGGAGTCAACACCTGGAGAAGGTTCCAATTACACTCGTAAATATGTTCCAGGAGACCCCAATTTCAGTTAACAACACCTGAGCCAAGGGCTTTGCAAAGACTGTTGTCCAGCATAAAGTAGCAGTTTTTCCTGTTTTTCCCTGTCCAGTGTTTCTATCCTCTCATTCTCTTTTCAGGACAGTCAATTCTTTCAATTGTGAACAGGTGACAGAGGCTGATTCAGGTAGTGATATTGAGGAGTGGTGATGAAGGAGAAGTTGTTAGCACAATCGGTCCAGCCAATTACTCTATTCAATTCAGGGGTAAAGGAAAATTTGCTAACCTTGGAGCTCGGAGACAGTGTGGGAGGCTATTGTCTGAGAAGTATTGCGTCCGTAAGTACTTTGACCTCATAGTTGAAGAGAGGTGCATCAAGCGATGCCAGTCCAGTAATATTCAGACTTCAGCGGGCATCCTTGAGAATGATTCTTGGGTGGGTAAGGTGTTGGACCAAACTGAGTGCTGGGTGGGCTCTCACATGCTTCAGAGATTATATCAAGTAGGATTAGTTTGCTTTCCACTAAATATTCCTGAGGTACATGAATTATGGGGTGGTAGGTCAGTAGGGGAAAAGTAATACAGCTAGGTCCCTTAGTTTGGAGTCTCCCACTATTTGGTAGGCCGATCCCTGTTTCACGTACAAAGAAACTTGAGTATTGGGAGACTGGGAAGAACGAACAGACAATAGCCTGCCCCACAAGAATTGATAAAAAGAACTGTTGATATTATTAGAGCGTATAGACTAACTCAGGTTGAAGGAGATCGTAAATGACATTGTTGATAGACATAGGATGATGTTATTGGAGAATGTGCATTATTTAAATGTTGTCTGAGCCAAAAGACATACTTCAGACAGACGAACATGTTAGGCAAAAGGAACTGTAATATAATATTCTATATTGTTGATACAAGTTCTATCGCACCCTTGAAGGGCATATAAAAGGTTCTCTCTGAGCTCCAAAGGTATATGTTACATAGTAAAAGAAAATTGTTTCTAGGATTTGTTTTATGGTAACCTCACTGATATCTACAGACAGAGTCGGTTATACGCAAAGGGGGACATACATTACAGAACAAAGTAACGTACTACTGAAATCTTTAAGGTGATAGTTTTGTGCACTATCAAAGGGTGGAGGTGTCAAAGTCAAATAATTGGATCAATACGCCACGTGTCATGACGCAATCGCATAATAAATAACGCATGCATATACTTACACTCACACATTCACTCGTACATAGTTCATTTTTATAAAAGTTCCAACCCACAGTCGTTTATGAGCAGATGTTATTGAGTTTATAGTTAGATATTGTAATGTTATATGCACTTTAGTGAGATCTAAGGTTTAGGTTACATGAAACATATGATTGGGTTCCATCGGCTATGAGATCGCACTTCATATATGCTAGTTATGTAATATAGGGAATTAGTGATCAGAATGGTATTGAGTGTATAATGTGAATAGATCAGTTTGAACTAGCTTTCAGTGGGAAGATTAGTATGCATCTGATTAGAGAGCTGACCCTCACCCTTGGAGGATGTCGTTTGAACTGACCTATGAACTACATTATATTGGACTGTCCTGGAGCCTGAACCTATGGAAACATGCCAAGTCATCTGTATTGTATTTACTGCAGTGGCGCACGCAGGGGGGGTTTCTGAGTCTCTAGAAACCTTTCTGAGTCTCTAGAAACCCCCCCCCCCTGCGCTAAGTGGCCACTGTCCTATACAGCAGCCGCGGCGCTGTCAAAGAAGCGTCCGCGGCGCCGCTGTACTGTAATACCAAATGTATATATATTGCTCTCTGGAACTAGCCTACAGTCTCTTTGACCACAGACTTCAGGATTGAATGACTGTAAGCTGGATCCAGCGGAGCGCGGTGTATGTATCGGCTGTACTTATTTAATTGTTATTCTGTTGCTTTTGCTAATAAATCGCTTTGTGAGTTGGAAGCACACAAATCACATAGACAATGATTATTGGTAAACGATAAAATAACTTTAATACACTTTTCTTAGCTCATTCATATGTATGTTTAATAATTTAATTGCCATTTTTTTTTTTCTACAAACATGTCACGGTTGGCTTACAGGAAATTTATCCCTAGGCTCTGCTGGTACATGGCTAAGCCCACCCACGGGCGCGGAGTCTAACAGACAGGTGGTTTTCACCAGGAACCCCCGCAAGGAGGTATGGTCTTAGCTGCACCAAGTCTGCGAGTGAGTGTACAGCAGAACGATGTGGGGGAGCCAGGTGAAGTGGATGGAGACAATGGAGTCCACAGATGAGTGGTATAAATACAGGCACATCAATAATATAGGCTGAAGATCAGCAGCCAATGAGTCACTAGGAGAATAGGTGTTCTGTGGTATACGAGAGGTCAGAGGCTGTCACTATGAAGTACTCTGGAGATGGTAATGGAAGTACTGGAGCAGCAATAGTTCAACACAGCCAGAGGCTGAAGGCTGACTGGAGTGGTGGAGGTCACTCGAAGTAACAGCTTATGAGTCCCAGATGAAATAGCAGCTCTGCACGGTAGCGATGAGAGAACTGGAGCTGTCACAATAGAGTACACTGGAGATGGTAATAGAGGTACTGGAGCAGCAATAGTTCAACACGGCCAGAGACTGAGAGCAGGCTGGAGTAGCGCAGGTAACCTGTGGTAACAGCTGATGAGTCACAGATGTAGTAGTGATAGTGATGAGAGAACTGAAGCTGTCACGATGAAGTACACTGGAGATGGTAATAGAGGTACTGGAGCAGCGGTAGTTCCACACGGCCAGACACTGAGAGCAGGCTGGAGTAGCGGAGATAACCCGTGGTAACAGCTGATGAGTCACAGATGTAGTAGTGGCTCTGAGTGGTAGTGATGAGAGAACTGAAGCTGTCACAATGAAGTACACTGGAGATGGTAATAGAGGTACTGGAGCAGGGGTAGTTCCACACGGCCAGAGACTGAGAGCAGGCTGGAGTAGCGGAGGTAACTCGTGATAGCAGCTGAGGAGTCACAGGTGTAATAGCGGCTCTGATTGGTAGCGATGAGAGAACCGGAGCTGTCACGATGAAGTACACTGAACATGGTAAGAGAGATACTGGAACAGCGATGGTTTAGCACAGACCACGAACTAAGAGCAGACTGGAACACAGGCAAACCACAGGGAGAACAGGAACCAGAACCACAGGCTGCAGGAAGTGAGCTTGAAGAACAGGTGAATCCTGGAGGTTTAAATAGTGCTTCAGAAGTGCTTAGCCAATGAAAAAGAGGGAGGAGGTCCTGAAGTGCAATAGGCTTGCACCTGCACAGATCTGAATATAGCTGAATGAATGAACTGGAGAATGTGTGATGCTGGGACATGGCAATTTCCAGATGAATGGACAGCAGGTAACCAGACAAGTACTATCTGTGGGACCGGAGCGTTACAAAACATAAGTATTAATTCTTAGGAATGTAACAGTTTAATAATATCTCCATGTATTATCTTCCCTTATATTTTTGTAAATTTGTGCCTTATTAATGTTGTGTATATTTGCCATGTTTGTATTCTTTCTCTCTGTGTATGTGTTTGCTGTGCTAAACTAAATTGTTCTCTCCTGTAGACAAATGATGGGCCTGTGGGCACTGGTGACATTGACTTTCACCAATGCCCAGGGGCGGCAGCTATACAAATACATCATTGAATCTGTGCTTCTAATATCAAAATCAATTTCATAAATATCTCCTATAGATTAATAGAAAAACATATTCTTCAATGCCCATAATTCGCCACCAACTCTTCCTACAATTGTATCTTTGTTTTAATCTACTAATTACATTCTGACATTTTAATGATTACTTGTACTTGAAAAGTCTGATCTAGTTCCATATTTTTTAAGTTTATATCTTGAGGTAGTGTGTATTAATTTTCATACACATTGTGAACATTTTCTAAATAATATAGGATCATATCATTGATTTAATGGGTCTTATATTTATACTTTTAGAATGAACCACATTATTACTCTGTGATCCTTAATATTCATTTATACAATTGCCATGTAATGAGTAGAACCTAAATAGCATAAATAGTCTCCTGTATAGAATTAAAATGTAACCTTTATTAAAATTTTAAAATTGCAACTGTATTGAAAAGTATACACTACCATGACATAGTTTAGATTTTAGCACAAAACTACTGTCCAAAATTGAAATCCATTCTCTGTCTTACCTTTCAAGCTTAATACAGATTTGTTGTACCAGTGATGGCATATTTAATGAGTGACATGGAATTTTGCTAGCATATGACTATATATAGAAATATGAGTCTGTTATGGTACCTATAAATTTGTATATGGACACATGTGGACATTAAATCTGGATGTTGTGGGTATGGAGATATAATGTATGTGTTTGAATTTATGCTGTACATAATTGTTATGATGCTATCTAATATTATTTATAGTTCATGAGTAGTACTCCAATGGGTAAATGTATTAAGCAGCTGCTTGAAAAAGTGGAGATGTTGCCTATAACAACCAATCAGATTCTAGCTGTCATTTTGTAGAATGTACTATATAAATGATAACTAGAATCAGCCTGGTTGCTATAGGCAACATCTCCCCTTTTTCAAACCCGCAGCTTGATAAATTTACCCCTAAGTATTTACTTTATCATAGTACAATACACCCAAAGGGGTTCATGTATAGTTGGACATACAACTGTTTTTAAAAATACACATTTCCACAATGCACATGAGCAAATTGGTATGCATACATCCTTATATATATATATTGTTGAATCAAACATTCACAACACATCATTAGGCTTGGAGAGGCAAAACTGGAAAGACAAGCATAGGCCAAGTACAGTAAGGGCGTGTTCACATAATTATGACTGACTCCTGGCAGAAGGGTGCTGTAGGGCTGGTTCAACTAGACCTGTTAATGATGATGACAATCAGCAGCACTAGCTAGCCACTTATGATTGGCTGAATGCAGATTGTCCCTTCATGTTGATAGTACTTATTTATTTAGTGTGTCTGCTATATTATATGAAGTTGCGCCCATCTATTCACATTGATTAATTGATATTTCCATTTGGACTGTGACAGGAGAATATTACCATTACATTTTCAAAGCGGGAAAACAACAGATGTTTGTATGTAATTTAATTGAATTTGAATTCATGTTTATTCATATTTGGTAACGGCAACTTTTAAATTTACTAATAAATCTCAAGACACTATTCTCTCTTGTGTATATTGCACTTAATTATATTATCATATTGTGCAAAAATAGATTTAATGTGATTCTCACATTTACTACTAACGCTGCCAAGTCAATCTCTGCGCTTTCTCTATGCTAACCTGGTGTACAATATATACTAGTGAGGTATACCTGGACACATCTTGAGATGAATCCAACTGAACATGTGCCTGGAAATGCTCTTTTCATGCGTAATTCTTTTGCTACTTATGTTCAGGGCTCAAGTATGTTCTACTCTACATGATCCCCAAAATGTATAATTAAGCAGAGTTTGTTCTCCTTTGCAAATATGTGCAGGTTTTGTCTATATTCTTCTATGTACATCCAGTGAATTATATCACTGACTATTTTAATAAGGAGAAGTGGGTCCATTTATATATTTTGCACTTGTGCCTCTTATTGCCTTTGTCTATCACAGCACACGCTGGTGTTAGCATTGATGTGGTGTGGGAGGGGGAGTTTTTCATGTTACTTATGGAGCAGGATTTCTGAGATTAAAAAAGGTACAAGAGATTTCAAGAGTAACATCTGGAGTCTGATCCTTACTAGCAAGTTTTGCAGAAATATATGGTCTTAGTTTGGCTAGAATTGCAGAATTATTGGTATAGGGCGGCGGTTCCCAAACTGTGCGCCGCGGCTCCCTGGGGTGCCGCGGCGCTGTCACAGGGGTGCCGCGATCGCCCTAGAAAAAAAGAGAAAAAAGAAAAAAAAAACTAAAAAAAAAAAAAACTTACCCATCATCCAGCGCCGGATCCTCCTCCTCACTGACTGCCGGGCGTGACCTCATCATGTCCGGCAGCCTCAGTGAGGAGCTGCAGCAGAGAAGACGTCAGGAAAGAAGGTAAGTGAAGGGGGGCACTGAGAGACACGCTGAAGGGGACAGAGAGACGCTGAAGGGGACAGAGAGACGCTGAAGGGGGCAGAGAGACGCTGAAGGGGGCAGAGAGACGCTGAAGCGGGCAGAGAGACGCTGAAGGGGGCAGAGAGACGCTGAAGGGGGCAGAGAGACGCTGAAGGGGGCAGAGAGACGCTGAAGGGGGCAGAGAGACGCTGAAGGGGGCAGAGAGACGCTGAAGGGGACAAAGAGACACTGAAGGGGGGCACAGACAGGCTGAAGGGGACAGAGAGACGCTGAAAGGGGCAGAGAGACACTGAAGGGAACAAAGAGACACTGAAGGGGACAGAGAGAGGCTGATGGGGGACAGAGAGAGGCTGATGGGGGACACAGAGAGGCTGATGGGGGACACAGAGAGGCTGATGGGGGACACAGAGAGGCTGATGGGGGACACAGAGAGGCTGATGGAGGACACAGAGAGGCTGATGGAGGACACAGAGAGGCTGATGGAGGACACAGAGAGGCTGATGGGGGACACAGAGAGGCTGAAGGGGGGCACTTAGAGACACTGAAGGGAGACACAGACAGGCTGAAGGGGACAGAGACGCTGAAGGGGACAGAGAGAGGCTGAAAGGGACAGAGAGAGGCTGAAGGGGACAGAGAGACACTGAAGGGGACAGAGAGACACTGAAGGGGACAGAGAGACACTGAAGGGGGACACAGAGAGGCTGATGGGGGACACAGACAGGCTGAAGGGGACAGAGGCACTGAAGGGGGAAACAGACAGGCTGAAGGGGGACAAAGAGGCTGAAGGGGGCAGATAGACACTGAAGGAGGGGGAGAGAGAGACACTGAAGGAGGGGGACAGAGAGAGACACTGAAGGAGGGGGACAGAGAGACACTGAATGAGGAGGACAGGGAGGGACAGAGAGACGCTGAAGGAGGGGGACAAAGAGACGCTGAAGGAGGGGGACAGAGAGACGCTGAAGGAGGGGGGACAGAGAGACACTGAAGGAGGGGGGACAGAGACGCTGAAGGGGGGTCAGAGTGTGAGCTGATGAAGAGGGACACAGGGTGTGAGATGACGAAGAGGGGGACACAGGGTGTGAGATGGCGAAGAGGGGGACACAGGGTGTGAGATGGCGAAGAGGGGGACACAGGGTGTGAGATGGCGAAGAGGGGGACACAGGGTGTGAGATGGCGAAGAGGGACACAGGGTGTGAGATGGCGAAGAGGGGGACACAGGGTGTGAGATGGCGAAGAGGGCGACACAGGGTGTGAGATGGCGAAGAGGGCGACACAGGGTGTGAGATGGCGAAGAGGGCGACACAGGGTGTGAGATGGCGAAGAGGGCGACACAGGGTGTGAGATGGCGAAGAGGGCGACACAGGGTGTGAGATGGCGAAGGGGATACAGAGTCATATGATAAAGGGGCACAATGTGATGGTGAAGGGGTCTAAATACATCTTACGTCATTTTGACCCAACTACTTAAAAAATGGGACTACCCGGTAATTATTTTTGCTTAGGGGTGCCTTGGAAAAATTATGGTGACCCTAAGGGTGCCTCGAGCTGAGAAAGTTTGGGAACCACTGGTATAGGGTAAGGAGTACATATTTATTAGGATCTATAAAAGGACCGAAACTAGATGCTCCTCTAAAATCAAAGATTCAAATGTATAAATACTTAAATAAGTTAATTCATCATATGTATATATTCAGGGATTAACTGGATAATTTGTAGTACATTTCAAGTTCTATATTAGTTACTGTATGTAGAGAATTTAATGACAGTTAAATATGTAGCTAGGACTAAGAAAATATAGAGGTGCGACTGTACAAAATATAGGCAAGTAGGACCACTTAAATGTAGAATTTATAAACATTAGTAGAATATTAAAAGGAAATGCACAAGATATGAATTATATAAACATTTTTCCCAAATGCATCATCCAGCTTTCATGATAGGTCAAGGGATACAGGTTGTTCAATTAAAACTAGAGATATTCACTGACCCCCGTGTTCTGGTTTTGGATCTGGATTAACTTCGTGTTTTGTTTTTGGAAAAACCACCCTTGCGAGTTTTGGTTTTGGATACCCATTTTTTTCCAAAATCCCTATTTTTTTTGCTAAAATCACGTAATTTTGCTTTTTATTTTCCACCTACATTATTATTAACCTCAATAACACGAACTTCAAGCAATTTGCAGTCAATTTTGAACATCTGACAGGTCACAATATTATTTTCATACACTTTCAAACAAAGACTGCAGCGTCCTGGCTGGATGCTAAGCAACAGAGCAATGACTCAAACACACGGCAGTTCATAGCACATCTAGGAAACATTGCCACACAGCAGTGACAGAAAAGAACGTGCTACAAATGTCTAGACAACTGTTGTCAGGATTTGGATAAAAATAATTCCACACATAAGAGGTAGATTTTTTGGTCTTATGTCCAGGCAGGAATGGCCTTCTTCTTATCATCTGCAAGAACCGCTTCCACTGGTGCAGGACTTACACAAACAACATCATCCTCATCAACATCCTAATTTGCACCCTAGTCGGCTACACAAATATCCCCCTCATCCTGTTGCAATTCCAAAGTGTCATCCTCAATTTGTGTATCACTGGCTACACTTGGGCTGTTCATGCACACATCTGCAGAAATGCTTATAGGGGCCTTCTTTATAGGTACACTATCAGGTCAGGATTACACATCCTCAGGGATTTGTGTCATTTCTGAATCTGAACATACATTTTACTCTAATAACTTACTGTTTTCTTCCAGCTTGGCTTTTACATGTAAAAGTATTTGGACGCCACTTTTGGAGTCCGAATGACAAGGACTTGTTTGGTCATGACTGACCTTATAAGAAGATGCCTCAGTGACAGTTGCAGAACTAGCACTAGACTGCGTGTGTAGAATGGCTTGTTGGCAATTTTATTTTTTTCTGCAGATAACTTTGCCTGGATTACACGTCTTTATATCTTGAGCAAGGTACATTTTTGTTTTCCTGACTTAAAAATACTAGGCACTTTAACAGAGGCTTTAGCAGATGACATAGAGGGATTACTATCATTATAACTGGTAACAGCAGCTGCTTGGTGCTCCTGGTCTTATGTGTACTGCTGTGAATTTATCTTGATAACACAGTACAATGTGACTGCAGATTTAGAAGACCAAGCCTGCCAGACCTATTATTTATATTTCAGCAATGACAATTAGCAATGGGACAATGGAGATCTCCTGAATGTCACTGGAGACTTTGAAGAACACTGCTACCCCTCTTCTTTCTTTTCTACCTATGACACTGCCCAACTGCACTAGAGACTGCCAAGATCTAACCCTTCTGTGTCCCTCTGTGAAATGGCGCTGGTTCGCTGTGGGGGGTGGTACTTATAGAATCCCAAACTCGCGATATCTGACGATGTAACTGATGTTTTTACTCGTTTTCAATTCCGAGGGAGCGAAGCCGGATTGGTACTCGGATCTGCTAAGTTCAGGTGTGTTCGGTTCTCGGGGAACTGAGCCTGAGCATCTCTAATTAAAACATAGAGGATGGGAATGTTTAAAAAGAAAATCCTTTTGTTTTTTTATTATGCAAACTTTAATACCTATAGGATTCAATAATAATTATGATGCTAAAGATTTTTGTAATCATTGTATTTAAATTTGTGTATATTCTCTTATATTTGTGTTGGACTCTTCATTAATTACCATACACCTGTCTTGGAATTTCTATATAGCGGGCTTTTTTCTCTTATCACACATATATGTGGCTCCCATATGCCTAATGAAGATTGTTAACCATTTAAATGTATTGCTGGAGATATTGTAAACTTTCATTCAGTGAATGCCCAGGTATTACTGCTATATGTTGCAATAGCTACATACTATGCAGGGCCATCTCTTCCATAGGGCACGATGGGCAGGTGCCTGGGGGCCCTGCAGCCCAGGGGGCCAGTCAGAGGCAGTGAGAGAAAAAAGTTCCTGAAAAAAAGAAGAAAATACTTACCTTGCTCTCAGCTGGCGATCCTGCTCCCTCCCTGGTCTCCTCCTCCGTGCGGCGCTCACAGTGCATGTCGGGCGTGATGTCATCACGCCCGCCTGACATCCATTGCGAAGCGCAGCATGGAGGAGGAGACCAGGGAGGGAGCCGGATCGCCAGCTGAGAGCAAGGTAAGTATTTTCTTCTAGGAACTTTTTTCTCTCGCTGCCTCTGACGGGCCCCCTGGGCTGCAGGGCCCATATATATAATCATTTTTTATATATATATATATATATATATATATATATATATATATATATATATATATTATATATTATATATATATGGGCCCCGGTGCACTGTTTTGCCCGGGGGCCCCAAATGTTGTTAAGAGGGCCCTGATACTATGGGCCTGTTTTAGAGTTTTACACATCCAGTACATACATGTAAAAATCCTGTTGAAAAATTGTGCACTTATGTATATATGTTGAGTTGCATGTATTTCAAGATACGTCCAACGAAAAATATAGCAGTATTTTTGCTTCAGTTGTACAAATGCATATACTAACATACACAATAACTTACAGTTAAGGCTCGTCAGTGTTAATAGTAAATGTAGAACTTGCATTACTCTATTTGTACACATTAAAATGGGGATCTTGTTTCCTGCAATTGTTTAGCTGGGAATGGCAAATAAGTAATCCAAATAGATGGCTGCAATTTAATACATTATATATAATGACTGAGATGTGATTGGGGGGGGGGGGGGTGATTCAGAAACGACAAGATAGTGCTACTGGTGTTATCAGCATCATGTATCTGTACACCTGACATCCAGCACCAAAAGAAACACCAGCTAAGAAGTGAATCTGGTGATGTGTCCATGTCTCATTAGGTTGCATCTCAATGATGTTAGTAAGGAGTGTTGTGCTCCGTCTCCTGTGGTCTATTGGGACAGGAAATGGGGCAGTAATGTGTCAGTTTACTTGGCACAACTGTGCATGTGCGAACCGGAAGTGAAGTTCCTTCAGTGTCGGATAAGTTGCTGTATTAGTAACTGTGTAGAATCACATGCATATAGGAGTGACCCGAGGCTCTAATATAATGGAGTCTATCCTGTACATCTTACTGCACAGAGGTCTATTGTACCAAAGAGTTTACAACCTGCATATATTTATAAAGAATACTGCACAGTACATAACCTTCATAAGACTGTTGTACTACCTGATTGCTGCTGCAGCCATTAACCCTGTACCTGCATTATAATTTATTACAAATTCTCAAATAAACCAACAACTTGGTTAAATTTAAACGTGTCTGGACTAACATCCATAGTCAACACTGCTGACACCATACAGACACCAAAGGTTCTGCCAATAAATGGGAGCATGCTACACTTACATAGACATTCCCATACTGTACTCAACTTACTTTTTGCCCACCACTGTTCTGCTTCTCCAGACGTTTTATTATTTCATCCTTAGGTCAATAAATTCATTTGATATATCAGAGGCTTTGTCTCATCAGCTGACTGCGCCTCTTGATGCATTTGAATACGATAAGAAGTGTTATAATTTGTATAACAACTTTGACACAAAGCATATGCATTTAGCCTTGTAAGATACAGTTCAACAAAATTAAAATGAATAAACAAAGGGTCCATCTGTCCTAACTGGGATTCAATGTGTTTGTTTTTCTGTTTTTCTGATTCTAGAGCTCTCCCCAATACCTTCATTCCTTGACCATATTATGGCTAAAAGTTCTCAATTTTCAAAATCATACTTTGCTTTAGTGAAGGAAAACTTCAAGGAAAATTGTATTCAATGCTGAATGAAAAGATTGCTCTTACTCCTACTTCTGAAGCATCTACTTCTACAAGGAACAGTCAATGGGAATCTGGATCATCAAGAATTGGGGTTGACCTAAAGATTTCTGCTAGAGTTTCGAAAGCCTTAACAACTTCAGAATGTTAAGTTCTAGGATTTGCTCGCTATTTAGTAAGCTGTTATAGGAAAAACTAATAAACAGTTCTTAACAAATTGATGATGATAATAATTAGGAAAAAATTAAAACATTGAAGAGTTTGAACAATTGAAAAATTGAAGAGTATTCTAACTTTCAATGAAACACTAGAAAAGATATAAGAAAGAGCACTATCAACTAGCAAAATCATAAAAGGAATGGAAAATGGAATAGTATGCACTGCCAATTAAGCCAGTCAGAGTCAAGGCTAGCAGCCCCTGATTCAATTAGAGCTGAACTATACAAATTTTCAACTCAGTGTTGCAGAGATTTCAATTCTGCTTTTAATTTGAGGACAAGTTTGCTCAAATTGACCTAGACACTGGATTTTTGTTCTCATGGGACAATTTTGAAGAACTCAATTAGACTCTAGACTCTACACATTAGACTCTAAGGGGCATATTCAATTGTTCTGAGTTCCCACTGAGTTAAAATTACTACTATTATTACGGTAGTAGTTAGCTGGATTTCAGCTCGCGGCTCAGGGAGCTGCAAGCTGAAATCCAGCGAGAAAATTACCGTATAAACTGTTTTTCCACGCACTAGTACCGTTATTATGCGGGATTTTCGGCATTTCCGCCGACAATTGAATACGCCCCTAAGGGCCTGATTCACTATGGAGGGTGAGGGAAAAAAAAAGTGAGTAGGTATTTTCTGGACAAAACCTTGTTACATTGCAAGGGGTTCAAATGAGTTTTTTATTTTGCACATAAGTTAAATAATAGAGATGCTCAGGCTCGGTTCCCCGAGAACCGAACACACCTGAACTTAGCAAATCCGAGTACCGCTTGCTTTTGGAATTGAAAACGAGGCAAAGTGTCATTGTTATATCGTCTAATCTCACATCTCGCGAGTTTTGGATTCTATAAGTACCGACCCCCACGGTGATCTACTGCCATTTCACAGAGGGTCACTGAAGGGGTAGCACAGTCTGTAGAGTAGTCGGGCAGTATCATAGGTAGAATAGAAAGAGGAGGGGGTAGCAGTGTTCTTCAAAGTCTACAGTGACATTCAGGAGAGCTCCATTGCTCCATTGCTAATTGCCATTGCTGAAATAGAATTAATAATAGGTCAGGCAGGCTTGGTCTTCTAAATCTGCAGTCCCATAATGTACAGTGTTATATAGTTAACACACAAATAGGAGAGTTCCATTGCTCCATTGCTAATTGTCATTGCTGAAATACAAATTCTAGGGCTGGCAGGCTTGGTCTTCTGAATTTGCATTCAAATTGTAAGGTGTTATATAGGTTACACAAAAAGAGGAGAGCTCCATTGCTAACTGTCATTGCTGAAATAGAAATACTGGGGCTGGCAGTCTTGGTCTAAATCTGCAGTTACATTTTACTGTACCATAGCTCACTCAGAAACAGCAGAGGTGGCAGGGTTCAGTGCTGAAACAGAAATTGTAATAATAGGGCTGTCAGTGTTCTTAAAATTCTCCAGTGACATTCTACTGTGTCATAGCTCATACAGAAACAGGAGGGGTGGCATTGTTCTTGTCACTCTCCAGTCTTAGTCATGATTATACTAATCCCTCTACCTCGTGTTAAAGTCTATGTTCAAGTGCATAGTGGTTTTAAGTCAGGGAAACAAAAATGTAACTAAAAAGCTTGTTCCTTTGTAAAGAAAAAACACCTTTCTAATAAAAGTTTACTGTAGAAAAACATAAATTTGCCAAAATGTCATTCTATTCAAAATATTACCAAGTATACCAGCATCAGCTATCTCCCTTCTCTCAGTTAGATCTCAGTAGCTGCAATATATACAGTCATCATATTCACAATCATCAGTGTGTACATCATCCTCAAACAATACTAATTTATCCCCGATGGAATCCACCATCACAAAAGTCTGCATACTCTAATGTAATTGCCGGTAATGGCCTTCCTCCTGGAATTTGTAGTTCAATTTAGCAATTTCCAGAGAAACTGAAGGAGGAGTCGTCATTGTGTCATGTACCGCTTGAGCTTGCTGACCAGGAGCTCATTCCTTCTCTTGAGAACTGGGTCAATTGGAAAGAAAGAAAAGACATAGCTCTTAAACCTAGGATCAAGCACAGTTGCCAAAATGCAATGATAGAATGATGTTGGTAACTCTTGGATCCTGGCATAGCGAATAAAGTACTTTGTCTACAAGTCCAACATAATTAGCGGAATTGCTTTGTTTAATTTTCTCCGTCAATTTCTCTTGCTGCTTTTCAAAAAGTTTAATTAAGGGAATCACTTGACTTAAGCTAACAGTGTCTGCACTCTCTTCACAGGTGAATACTTAGAGTGGTTTCAGCACCTTGCACAACATGGAAAGAATTCTCCACTGCACTGGACTAAAGTACATTCCCCCTAAATTCTCTTTTTCTTGCAGCTGCTGCATTCTCCTACATGCTGTTGCAGAATCCCGAAAACAACCCTAAATATTTTGGGACACAGACAGCATCGTCTGCATGTCATTGTCATTTTTAAAAAAGTTCTGTACCACCAAGTTGATTGTGTGAGTAAAACAGGGAATGTGATGGAAT
This sequence comes from Mixophyes australis, assembly GCA_036250195.1. Lineage (NCBI taxonomy): Eukaryota > Metazoa > Chordata > Amphibia > Anura > Limnodynastidae > Mixophyes > Mixophyes australis. The sequence continues at coordinate 154,221,170 of JAVHZZ010000004.1, forward strand.
TCCCCCCGCTGTAATGCTCTAACAATATTGGTGGCGTTATCAGAAATACATATCCTCAGGAGAGTCCAAGCAGGATAAGCCATGTTGCAATGACATCCCTTAGTTATTCAAACAGGTTGTCAGCGGTATTACCTCTGACCTGCGCCTTGTCACGTCTCTGATAACCACCTCTCACTCATGCCTTCAAGAATACTCCCGTGTTGCTCCCCTCTTATGGAATTCCTTACCACGCTCAATCATACTTTCCCACAACCTTCAAATCTTTAGAAGCTCTTTGAAAACCCATCTGTTTTTTAGAGTTGACCTTATCCTCGATAACACTATTCACACTAATGCAGCCTCACAACAATCCCAATCTCCAATCTGAGTCACGCTCGCTCCTCTTGTTTCAGCTATGCCTTCTCCCCTTTAGAATGTAAGCTCTCTAATGAGCAGGGTCCTCCATACCCTTTGTTTTCATGTCTCCATTCATTTTGTTTGCCTTGTCTGTTCTTGTTTAACGTATGTCTTGATTTATGTATGTCCTTGTCTTCCCTACTGTATGGCGCTGTGGAGCTCAGTGGTACCTTACAAGTCTATGATAATAATAATAATAATAATAAATAATAATTATAATAATAATATGCCTCTTAGTGAAGCAGATGATACACAGAGTCGCCTGCTTCTGAAAAATGTGACGTACTTGGGTACATGCTGCTGCTGTTCCGGCTGTTGAAGGCGAATCCCCAACCCAGTGGGCTGTCACAGTCGTATAATCTTTAGTTTGCCCATTTCTGCTTGTCCACATATCTGTGGTTAAGTGTACAGTGGGTAGAATGGCATTTTTTAGCCCAATAATTACATTTTTACGAACTTTCTGGTAGAGGTGAGGAATAGCTATTCTAGTAAAATGGTGTTGTGATGGAATTTGGCAATGGGGACACAATACCTCAAGTAATTGTCTAACACCAGCTGCTTTAATAGTGGATATTGGACGCAGATCTAATACTAGCATAGTCACCATGGCGTCTGTGATCTGCTTTGCGACTGGATGACAGTTTTCCTACTTGCTAATGACTTTTTAACAGTCAATTGTTGTAAACTACTAGTAGTCTTCTTCTTGGTCTACTTCTGGGTTGAAGATCTACCCCCAGCAGCAGGAGCAGCAGCAGTGGTCATTTTGATCAAGGATTCTTCTGAGGAGTCCTGAATAGCGGAGGAATCATCTTGCATTAGCAACTTGGTTGCAGGACTAACTCTGATCACTTGTGAGGATACTGATGATGAAGATGTTGGGGGTGTAGATTGCAGGTGCTGGGATCTAGATGAGAGAAGGGAGGTAGCTGATGCTGGACTGCTTGTTGTTATTTTTTTAGCACAAGTTTCGGATTTTTCCAAGAGCTTTCCATAAACTTGCTTCAAATGGCGTAACATGGATGAGGATCCTAGATGGTTAAGGTCCCTAGATCTACTGACTGTGGCTTTGTAATGCTACAAATGGCTAGACAACTGTTGTCAGAATTTGGGTAAAAATAATTCCACACATAAGAGGTGGATTATTTGGTCTTATGCTTAGTCATGATAATGGCATTCTTGTCACTGGTAAGAACTGCTGCAGTCTTTGTTTGAAAGTGTATGCAAATAATATTGTGGCCTGTGAGGTGGTCAAAATTGACTGCAAATGACTTTAAATTAGTATTATTGAGGTTAACCTCAATAATACTAAGAGAAAGGCCCTAGTACTTATCTCTTTGTTCCATGAGCAGTATAGGCATCGCATGCTGTGTACCTTGTGGCTTGGACTTTACTGCGTTATAGTGAGGATGGGATTTGGTGCTAATTGTATTAATAAACCCAAAGCATGCTCTAATTTCAGTTCCGTGAACATGTGGTCAGCTCTGCTCATACACACAACACCTCAGTGCTAACCTGTGAGTGATCCCAGTTTTGTAGATAAGTTTCATAAGCACACATTTTCTGTGAGCTGAACTTAATAGTCTAATTGATAAATATCCAGATATCAGAGCAATCTGCATTGTGAGTAAGAGCTACATTATTCTATAGGCTTGCTGTATATTATGTATTATATTTAAGCTAGCCATTAAAACAAACTCAGTCAAGCCACTTTTGTTTTGCTTTTTGTTTTTCCATTTGAGGACAAATGCATTTATGACTATTTATAAGAATAAATTGTGTACCTACAATTTCAAATGCACCTGATAGCAAATATTGCAATCTGTCAAAGATTTACCACCCCAGAAGCATAACTTAAACTTTTGTAAAGCAGACTCAGCTCTGCAGGCAACCATTTCACTGGCCCAACATGTCATTACTAAGATATAAAAAAAGACTATAAAGTATAAAGAAGCTATCAGTTGTACTATGGCTCCTTATACCCAACACCTTTTAGCTCCCGACATTAATTATTTTTCTAATGTTTCGTTACTACAGCTTCAGGTGAAACAGAGCACACATATATATATCTATATCAAATGGGAGTTGGAAGTCATTTTTTGCAGAACGCTTAAATATTTCCATTGTCTATATTAACCCTTACTGTGTTGTTATAAAGCAGTTGTCATGGTGATGATAGAATTATCACAAAACATAAAAGCAAGACTGTTATTTCAAAGTGATAAAGTGTATATTTCAGAAACACTTCATATGCATGCAAATCCTACATCTCATGTCACTTAAAACCAATTTATAACACAATTGTTAGCAATATGTTGGATAGTAATTTCTGAGATTGGATTAAAACATTAAAGTGAAAATGTCTTGCTTTTAAAATGTGTAGATCTCATTTTGCTGAGTAAAACAAATGTACTCTATTGTCTGAAGAATCTGTCAGTGAAGAGTGATTGCTTAGTAATATCAAGTAACATTTTTAATGTTAAAAACAGAACTCATTTCATATCAATATGTAAGCCTGATAACAGAATGACAATCATCACCAACAGTGTCCTTCAACATTCCCCTGCCATCTCCAGCATGCAACGCAGTAAAGAGCATATTTATCAAGCTCTAAAATAATCAGAAAATTAACTGAAATCATGGAAGCTCAATTGAAAGTAATTTTAAAATGGATTTGTTTATATGTGGTCTGAGGAAACATACATTTTTGTACAATTTTTATAAATATTGCTCATAAATACCATTATACATGAAAGTCATAGAAAATTTCCAGGCTTTTAATGGCAGCCTGGACTTATTAGGTCCTGTAGCTTCACAAAATAGTGTTTACACTTAAATTATTTACTTTATTACCCCACAACCACCTCCCAGGATGTGGGAATAGCCCTAGTGCTTTCAGCACAAAGCTGGGCAGCACGAAGAGGGGCCTCACTTTTTTTACGGACCCCAACTCTCTAGGAAATCCAGCACCATGCTGATCAGCCTGGGGCTGGATTGTCTTTACAGCAGAGGGACATAACACTGTGGGTTCCCCTACTATAATGCCAACAGCCCCGACTGGCTTGCCTAGTGCTGGTTGTAGTAAAATCAGGGGACCCCACGCTCCCCCCCACACAATTTTGCTCCGACCAGCACTAGGCTGGCAGTACAAGGGTTATTTACAGGACATTACAGGTTAGGGGGACCTGTAATGCCACCAGACCCACAGGGTGCTGCTCACAGGTGTGTACGTATCCTGCAGCGTCCTGTGTAGTAGAGCAAAGAATGGTGTTAAAATACACCTGTAGTCAAGGAGGAACGTATTTTGAGATCCATTCCTTTTTGACTATGGGTGTAAGCAGAGCCTATTTGGGTGAAGTTCAGCAGATATGTGCCTTAATGACACAGGCCCTCTATCTCCAAAGATACTCATTGCTTCCTTGATGTAGCCATCATAATTCATAATGACCACACCAACCACTTTGTCCCCTGGTATTGCCATCTACATTTTCAAAGTCTTTCCTCTCCTGCACAGAAAAAATTATCTTTATATTAACCAGGTAACAACATGACTTTTCTAAATCTTTTTGATCAATTCTGATAATGTCTCAATATTATTACTTTTTGATTAAATTAGCTAAAATTAAATTTGCATCTCAAACCTGAACCTGTGGATGGTCCAGGTTACCTTGATTGCAGTTTTGTATAGTGGTCTCTGTTTTATTTCCCTGTCTCAGGAAATACATTTTAGAATTAGATTCCTAATAATCCTACTGTATTTGCATTAAAAACAATTAAAACTGCTCAGACTAGAGTTGGTAATCCTTTACTTAGCAATAAATTGCAGGATAGGCAAGATGTGAAGTTGGGAGACCAGATAGAAAATTGCAATAATTAAGGGCTAAAAGGGCATAACAATGTTTGGAGGAAAAAACAGCATTATTGTGGGATTTTTTGAATATGGTAGAGAGAGAGAGTGACAAATCAAGTATGATGTCAAGACATTAAGCCTGGAAACTTATTCAAATGTAATTTTAAAGAAACTTCAGCGTAAGGGTTGGGGGGTAAGATTTACACCTCGGTTTCTTCCATGTTGAGCTTTAGATGTCAGAGAGCCATCCACTTATACATTCTTGATAGGCACTTTGGAATTGTTATTTGAAACTAAGATGTAAATTGTGCTAAAATAGAAATGCTAATTAAATTCAAAGGATTAAATGAGTGATCCAAAGGAAAGCATACATATTTAAACAAACAGAGTCCATGGACCACAAGAGATTGGAGATCCTGAGAGACAAGACAGTGGTCCATTGTGTCAAATACTGCTGAAAAGTCCAAGATAATTAGTATGGAGTGCTTCCTTTAGATCTATCCATATGTAGACCATTGGTCACTTTTGCATCAACAGTTTATATAGTGAAGTGTGGGAAATCCAGATTGGATTATGTAGATAGCTGGTATCTAGAAAATTCAGCTAGTTATTTAGAAGCTAGGCATTCAGGTGTTTTAGCAGTGAAGGGTAAATGAGATACAGAGCAGTAACTTGATTAGGATGTTAAAGGCACCCTCACAACTGTTCCAATCTCCAATCTAGTTCCTCTCATTTCAGCTGTACTCTCTTCCAATTAGAATGAAAGCTTTCTCATGAGCAGAGCCCTCCTTACGCTTTGCTTTAATGTCTGCATTTATTTTGTCTATCTTATATGTCCCTATTTTATGTATGCCCAGTTTTATCTACAGTACAGTGATGTGGAGCACTGTGGTGCCTTATAAATCAACAATAATAATAATACTTAATAATTCAATAATGGTAGGATTTAGAGAAGATCGGTGATACGGCAACACAGAGTTCAAGAAATCTAATGGAATGGGGTCAAGACTGCATAATATAGACTTTGAGGAGAATAGTACATAGACCACTTCTTCTTCTTCAGTAATATGGGCAAAGGCATGTTAGGTAAAAGTCAAAATATAGAAGAAAAGGTGAGGAAGAGACAGATGGTATTTATCTGTGAATGTATTCTACTTTAATTAGAATTTTATTTAATCTGCAAAGTCATGGGGTGGGGAAGAGCCATTATGCTTGGAGGGGAGTAGAAGTAGAAAACAGAGAAGAACTATTGTGGATTTGTTGTGTGTTTGTTGGTGAGATTTCTGAAATATGTGTGCTTGGATTGTAAGAAAGTCAAATTAAAACATGAGATGATGCATTTGTAATGGAAAAAAATTAGGAAGTGATTTGGATCTTCTTGAGTGCAATTTTGCAGAGTGACTACAAACACAGAGAACGTGTAATTGCTTATTATATGAAGATTGGGGTTTTGAATGTTGGATTTTAGCAGAAAAGCTTTGCAAAACTGTGGATAAAACAGAGTTTTTGACCAGAATGTTTAAATCAGATATTATAAGGTAAGGATTAAAGTGCATATTTAATATCAGTGGCAAGAGTTTTTGGATCAATAAACCCTAGTTGGGAGTATAAGAGGCAGAGCTATAACTAGGGCAGTAAGATATGCAATAGGAACCAGGAGAACTGCAATATCTCTTTTTCATTACCATCCAGGCATATACCTCTATATCCAAACTCTAGAGATCATACAACACGTTTTAGAGGAGATAATAGTCTTTCTGTCTTCAGTCCAGTGACCATTTTGTTGGAGTAAGTACAGCAATAAATTGTTCTGACTCATTGCTGACGGACTAAATGAATAGTGTAAAATAATATATAATTGACAACAAATTCCTATAATTAATAGGAAGTTGCACATCAAAAAGCACAAAAATATATGTGTTACATACTAACAAGCTAAAATGATACCAACAGCTGCAGTTTTTATGCAATTTTTCTCAATCACTGAATGAGGCATACCTCCCAACTTCATCGTAGGACAAAGCTGTGCAAATCGGGACAGAGCCCCCAAACTGTGACTGTTCCACCTAAATCTAGACATTTGCTGGGGTATGCATTCTGAAAGTGGGGAAATACTTCCTTCACGCAAGTGCATTACCAATTTATATTTTAATTTAAATTAGTCCATCATTTTCCAGCCCGAATGTACATGTACATTCACAAAAGTTTGGATTTATCAAGAGATGAGTGATATTTTGGTGAGGTTTACCAGTGTATGTCTTGATGTTTCAGATATTCTGCGTCTCTCTTCCACTCTCATCACTTCCTCCCATTTTCGTTTACAGGACTTTTTTCGGGCTACACCTACTTTATGGAATTCACTCCCTTGCACCACAAGACTTTCCTTTAGTCTTCAAACCTTCAAGCGTTCTCTGAAAACCCACCTCTTCAGACAAGCTTATAATATTCCTCTACCACGCTCTTAATCTCCCTAGGTTACCCTATTACCACCCTTTACACAGCTAACACAGGACAACAACCCTCTAACCAACATAGTTTTGTGACTGAGCATACAGCCCACTAAATACTTTGTAACTTTTGTATTCTAGCTGGTCAAATATTCAATATGATGTAGCACTTACCCTTGTGTATCAAACCATTGTCCTATAGAGTGTAAGCTTGCGAACAGGGCCTTTTTACCTCTACGTATATATGTATTACCCAGTATTGTTTTATTACGGTTTGTCCCCAATTGTAAAGTGCTACGGAAGCTGCTGGTACTATATAAATAAATGTTGATGATGATGATATGCAGCAGCTGCCGGATTATTGTGTTCCAAATTAGTGCTTTTTGACGTTTGGTGTTTTGTCCACAATAGGCCTGATTCAGTAAGGCACGCAAAATGAGCGTATTGCATGCTTTTAAAAACATATATCATTCGGGCATTCGCACGTTCATATTCAACTACAAATGGATCTAAATAAATGTCTGCAAGATACGAACAATACATATGTGGAATATAAAGTCCTAGCAGAATGCACAGAAAAAAAGTTATTCAGTTATTGTTACCTTTTAATAATATAGTCATTAATCAAAAAACAGTAAAAAAATGGAAGATCTGGTAATGCAGCAGTTGCTGCTGCCAAACTGGAAAGATAGCTTCCAATAATATGAATGATCCACCTCCAGCATGTCAATCTCCTCATTCATCTCCTGACCAAGACTACGAAAGTCAAAGGGATGCTCCTTCCGTCTAACAGATTTTTCAAGCAATAACATCCTCTAAAAAGAGGGTCACAGATAGCATTGGAAAAGTGCAGGCCAACCTCCTTTTAATCTGCCACGACCTACAGAAGATGAAAGAGAAGGTGGGGGAAGCTGAGCACAGAATATCTACTCTTCAAGAAACTACTGCTCCTATGAAAGGAGAGATTTCCAACCTGCCAACACAAATTAGCCAATCTAGCCTTCTGTAATTTAAAGATTGAGAGCCTGATCCATCAAGGCACACATACTGAGGGCAACGTGCATTTCTTTCAAAATGCGCGTAAATTGGGTCTGCGCTCTCCTGAATTCATCAAGGAACAGATCTCAAGATATGTGCACTGATGAATTCAGGCGTAGGTCTGCTGTGCTCTACCACACAAGACACTGTAGGATACGTCCAAAGCCTCGGTTGATTATAAATTTGCAAAAGAGTGTACAGAAAAAAAATAGAGAGAATAATTGGCGCCGGTTAATAATGAAGACATTAATGAAAAAACAGTAAAAAAAAAGAAAATAAATAAATTTATTAGGATGCTATTAATGTCTACAGTTGCTATAGCATGTATACAAAACTGTCATCACTAGTAATCAGGACTAGCCCTAGAACTGGAGCAAGAGATACAACAGAAAAACAAGGGAATTTGCAATACCCAGAGCTTGATTCACACGTGGCTGCGTGTGTTTGAGTTTTGCATGTCCTTACTGTAAATTGACTATGGCAAAACACCTCTTTTCCGCCATGTTCACTCCTCTAAATTGTTGGCTGCAGTAAGTGTCCTTTGCGCAGGGCCGTAACTATGGCTGTGCGACAGGGGCGACCGCCCAGGGCGCAATGCTGAAGGGGGGCGCAATTTAGGAATATTTTAGGTTAATTTGGTTAAAATTGAGGGCTAGGGTGGCGGCATTTGTCTTTCTCGCCCCAGGCGCTAGTATTCTAAGTTACGGCTCTGCCTTTGCGCTTGAAGATGGAGCAGACAGAGCTGCGTTTACTGGTGTATGGTCAGGTTCTGGGCACGCGATACGCTCAAAATGGTTAGATACGTATCTTGATGAATCAGGCACTGATATGCTATCCTCAGGATGAAAAGACAACAAATGCCTCTAATATATATGAATCACACAATCTCTGCGTTACCTGCCTTCGCCCTAGTTGTCCAGAAGAACTGCATTCAGTTCACACAGATAAAGAAAAAATTGCAAGAGCTACAGCTTACTTACTCCATGGTTCATCCAGCTCGGCTGCGGGTGGTGGCAGATGGCAGATCACATTTCTTTTCCATCTCACAGGAAGCAATGGACAGGTTGAAGAGGATACTGCTGACTAGATTTCACGATGCTTAATCTTTTTTATTATACTTAACATTTTGAGACACTTTGCACCTCATTAGACTTACTTTGGTCCTCTTCATTTTAGAAGAGGATACATTACTTTGATATCACATTAGCAGTAGTGATGTGTGTAAATGTATGACCTTCCAGAGCCAGGCAGGAAGTGAGGTTGTTGGCTATGTATGCCGGGAAGTTCCTGTTCTCTGTTCTGCATACATAGTTATGTATGACATGCTGAGTAAACACGTTGTTTCACTTCTGAGAGTTGTCACTGCAGTCTTTCTACACCCACATCTACATGGTGTAAAAAGTTGGCAGATGTGGCTCAAGGTGTCCGCTGCATTAAACCTCTCATTTTTGATGAAAACATCTCTGACAACTGGCTCCAGTTCAGGAAGGAATGGAAAGTATACTGCATCTCTGGGCTATCTGAGAAATCAAAGAGGTACAAGCATATACTTTACTTAATCTGGCTGGTGCAAAAGAAGTAGATAAAGCTGACACATTTGTCTACGTGGAAGGGGAGGATAATGAGGACTCTGAAGTGCTTCTAAAAAAAAATTGAGGAGATATGTTTACCCGCAAATAATGAAATAATGGATAGACATATTTAATACCACAAACCAAAAGCGTTGTGAAAATGTGCAATCCTATCTTTCAACAATACAGCTACTACCAAAAAAATTGATTTTGGTGCCATCACCAGTGAGCTTCTCAGGGACAGAATTGTTTGTGGTATCCATAATGATACTGTATGCACAAAACTGTTAAGAGAAAATAATTTAACTGTAGAAACTGACATTCACATCTGCATGCTTAATGAACAGTCTGAGAGGCGTACAAGGGAAATAAAGAATAAGGCACAAGTATATAGTATACAGCGCACAACACTAGAATACATGCAATGCAAAAACTGTGAAAGGCACCACCCACCTGAGCAGCAAAAATGCTCGGCCTTTAATAAACGCTGCAACTCCTGTAATAAAATGCTGCAGATCCAAATACACAATAGTAACTAGCATGAAATGTGAACCACTAAGGGAAAGGCAGTCACATAGAGTCAATTATGTGGAGACCGAGTCCGTTTCCAAACCTGTCAATGCGATGTATTGTGAGAGTGTAGATCTGGTTGCCGAAAAGGGAGAAATCTTTACTAGCCTCTGTGTCAAACACAATGGAAACATACTGAAAATAAAAATTGACACTGGTGCCAAGTGCAATGTCATTTCAAAGACTCTCCTGCACAGAACAAACCCGCAGGCACTAATTGACCAGACAGATTCAGTAAAATTTGTGACTTTGTGGCGTATGGAGGTCAAATCATTAAAACTATGGGCACGGCCACACTAGAGTTCACATGTGCGCCATTACAGTTTCACATCGTTAATCATGACGTCAGACCACTACTAGGACTGCCTGATAGCATTAAATACACCTGGGATTGATAGACCTGGGAGCCAAAGTCCATATGTTACAGCCAGAAACTCCAGAAATCAAGGAATTCAAAGATCTGTTCAACTGTGATACCATTGGTAAACTACTAGTCATTTACCACATGCAACTGGATGAGTCAATTGTCCCCACAGACTTTGCACCCCTGACACATCCCCGCTGCCATGAAGAACAAAGTGCTTGCTGAACTAGACTGAATAATAAGGCTCAGTATAATTACCTCAATAGAGGAAGCAACACAGTGGGTCTCAGCTATGGTAGCTGTATTGAAAAGATATGGGTCAGTCAGATTATGCATAGACCCCGTGTGCCTAAGCAAAGCACTGCTAAGGCCTCAGCATCCATTGTGAACAGTCAAACAAGCTATTGCTGACATGCCTGAGGCAAAAATCTTTAGAACCATGGATACTAAATGAGGATTTTGGCAGATGCCGCTGGACAAAGAGTCATCCAGGTTCACCACGTTCATGACACCCGCTGGACGATATGCTTTTTTTCGCATGTCTAAGGGCCTGACCACCAGCAGTGAATTTTTCCAAGGATGCATGGAACAGCTGTTTGCAGGCTATCTATGTGAAATCATTGTTGATGACATCCTCATCTGGGATCGCAACATGCAAGAACACAATTAGCGCGTCCGTCTGGTGTTGGAAACGATACATGCCATAAACTTAAAGCTCAGCCCAGACAAATGCATGTTCCAGGTGTATCAGAAGTTCCATATATGGGTCACCTCCTCATTGACAAGGGTGTCAAGCCAGATCCTGTAAAAAACAGAAGCTATTTAGCAAGTGCTGCTCCCTGAGGACAAACTCAGTCTTCAGAAACTCCTGGGAATGACAAACTACCTGTTAAAATTTCTTCCCAACTACAGTGAGACAACTGTACCACTAATACAGCTTCTACACCAAAATACAGAATGGTACTTGCAAGAGCCACAGCGGGTTGCAGTTGCAAAATTAAAACACATGTTAACAAGCCCTCTGTTACTTCAGTATTTTAATGTGCATTTACTGGTGGTGATCTCTGCTCATGCCTCACAACATGGACTGGGTACTGTTTGCCCCAAAATAACAGGCCCATAGCCTTCTCCTCCAGGGCACTGACTGAGACTGAATAATGATATGCAGATTGAAAAAGGACTTTTGGCATTAGGATTTGCCTGTCACAAGTTCCACGACTTTATATATGGGTGTCCTGTCACCAGGACCCTCGAGAGGGGGGGGGGGGAGTGGGTACTAATTACCCGGGCCCTCGCGCCGACGGTGTTTTTTTTTTCAAAACTATCTTTTTTTCTTTTCTTTTTTTTCTTGCGGTGGGGGGGCTCGGTCGTTGGTGGGGGGAGCAGGGTAGTAAAAAAAAATATATATTCATACTCACATGATCGCGGTGGCGGCGTCCCTCCTCTCTGCTGCTCTGTGATCCATTCAGACTGTCTGAATTTCGGGTGTGATGTCATCATGTCACGCCCAGCATTCAGTCAGTGTGGAGCAATGGAGCACAGAGCAGCAGAGAAGACCAAGAGAGAAGAAAAGGAAAAGCTAAGTAAAGGGAGGAAAACGGGGGGGGGGGGGGGGCTATCATAGAGGGATTAAAAAACTAGGGGGGACACCTGTCATAGAGGGGTTAAAAAACGAGGGGGGCCTGTCATAGAGGGGTCAAAAAATGAGGGGGGGGCCTGTCATAGAGGGGTTGAAAAAATGAGGGGGGCTTGTCATAGAGGGGTTAAAAAAACCAGGGCGGGCCTGTCATAGAGGGGTTAAAAACAAGGGGGGGAGCTGTCAGAGGGGTTAAAAATGCGAGGGGGGGCCTGTTATAGAGGGGTTAAAAAACGAGGGGGGGGCATATCATAGATGGGTTTGAAAAGAGCCTATTGATTTTGATATGTTAGCCACGCGCCAATGGCGCATTTGCCACGCCCCCAAATGCATGACCACACACCCATTTTTTTTTTTACCATACTCAACTATAAGGGGTTCCCCATTAATTTGTTGTACTGGGGCCCTGAATTCCTCTTGGCAGCCCTGCCTGTCACTGCTGATCAGACCATCAACTATTCATCACCATACTGAGGAACAATATGGAATGGAAAACCAGTGCAGATATACACCAGGGTAAATTGTACAAAAAATAAAATAAAAATAAAAATGTTTATGGTATCACAGTTATCTGGAAAAGACAAACCGGCATATGAAAATAAAAACAAAACTAATTTAATACATAAAAATAAAACAAGATATCAATATGGAATATGACTGCCAAAACTATCAGCCAAATACACACTGAAATTAAAAGACTAAATGACAAATATTCAGGTATTAATAGCCCAATCTAGTGCAAATAACATGCAGCTGGGACAAAAGTCCAAATATATTCCGATATCAAATATTATCAGTGAATAGATACACATCTGAATAAAGGATCCAGACCTAAAAGCACGCCACTCCAAATATAATATTTAGGGAAATCTTTTCAATATCTGTGGAACAAATAATGGAAATAACTTGTGATGTGACAATGCACTGAGGCCAGTGCTGTGAAATATACGGACACTCCGCTGAGAGACTCTACACTTGGAACATATGTGTGATAAACTCACGGCCCCTCCGCTGGATCACAAGCATGCAGTCCCGATGGCACGGTGGACAAGTGTCCCGCGGGTGCGCACCCGTATTCAGTCCGTGTAGAAACACTTTGAAGTGTAGTAGTTCCTGGAAATTTGGTTCCTATCAGGCGTGTAGACAAGGTAGTAAAATGAAGGTCAATCGGATCTCTAGCACTTGTGGAGAAGACTCCCTGACGCGTTTCGTCTGGTCAGACAGACTTTTTCAAAGCTATAGAATCATCTCCATAAGGTCAAGCTCTTTATAGCTGTAACATCCTTTCTAATCGGTAGAATGTTAATTAGTGGATTGGAAACCACTAAGGATGTGATGGAAGTGCCCCAATTATTAACCCTTTGCTATTTGTCTCACATATACACATATTTGAATCAAATTATAGTTCAAAACAATAAAAAGTATAAAATAAAATGTAATGAAAATAAAACAGTTATTTTGATATCCCGGTTGGAATCTTCAATAAAACCATAAAACATATCTATTAAGGATCTGACTTCTCTCATAAATGCAAATATATTATAAATATTATTATAAATATTAAATAAACCATGTCCAGTTAAAAATCATGTGTGCAGACATATACTTATAAGCACATGTCCACATAAGTACATGCAACAGGGATTAATACTCAAACTTAAATAAAATAAATAACTCATATAATCTAAACACATACAATATATATGTATGTATATTTAACAACATGGATTGCCGAACACACCATCAGACAAAACATAATTATAAGAATAAAAATTAAAAATGCAGATGAACCTACAAAAACACAAAAGACACAATAAAGGACAACCCGGGTAAGTGTTTAAACACCATTGGGTCCCGAAAGAACCTTATATTGGCCCCCTACAGTCTATTTAAAAGTAAAAATACCTAGTTTAAGCAACAACAGTTGGTATAAAGATATATATAAAATATATTATAATTGGCATAGATTATCTCATGTCAACACCCAAAACAAAATAAGTCATATCTAAAGCGCAAAATTTACAACAAAATCTCAATATTACATATGTGTTTGAATTATTTTGAATTATTTATTTTTAATTTTATAAAAAATTCTTAATTTTTTTAAATAATATAAATCATTAAATTCTATGGTGTCATTTAGACCATCAGGGGACAATGTCTGTAATTTAAAAATCCATGAGGCTTCCCTCCCTACACAATTTTATATATTTATCTCCCCCTCTGAGAGTTTGTTTAATTTTCTCCACACCTATAATGGATAATCCTTCTGGGGAGCTATTATGTTTATGATATAAATGTCTAGAAACATTATGAGTAAATAAACCACGTAAAATATTTAATCTATGTTCACGGAACCTAGTCTTCAAAGACCGTGTGGTTCTTCCCACATATTGAAGGCCACAAGGGCATGTTAACTCATAAATAATATACGTGCTATCACAGTTAATAAATTGTTGAATCTCAAATTCAGACCCGTTGCTAACGGATATGATAGTTTTTTTTACCATTATCCAATAATTTGCACGTCAAACATATTTTTCTATTACATTTATAACATCCTATTAGTTTCGGAGGCATCCACATATTTCTACTCTCAACAGGAGTACATTCTTCTATGCTTTTTAAGACACTCGGAGCCAGAAAACTTTTTAGGCTGTTATTTGTCTTGAAGACAACCGTCGGTTTTGTATCCAAAAAGTTCCCTAAAACTGGGTCATATTGCAACACTTCATAATTTCTAAATACCACTCTTTTGATTTGATGTGCTTGATTATTAAACCTAGAAATAAAGGCTGGTAGACACTTCTGATCGAATCTATTATCAACATTACGTGCCTTCGGGACTAATAAATTGCACCTGTTGTTGTTGTTTTTTTTTACCATACTGAGGAAGCCTAATGCTTCTTCCCGCATACAAAGAATAATGCTCAAGTGACAGATATTCCATCTGGATTCCGTATACAATCATGGCAAAGAATTTTTTGTGGTTGATGCCCTCACCCGGGCCTACTTATCTCACACTGGTTCAGAATGAATATGATGTCATAATATCTGTGCGCATACTGTCCTTCAACTGAATGGATGAGTTGCAGCGTGAAACCCTGGCAGACGATCTGTCCCAACGGCTGTTTTAAATCATATTACAAGGGTGGCTCCAGTCATCTAGGGAGATCTCGTAAGATTTTCACCCCTTCTTTGCCTTGAGAGATGAGCTTACTCTGTCTGATGGAGTCATCCTTAGAGGTCAACATTTTATAATACCGTACACCCTGTAGGAGTACTATGCAAACTAGCTCCACCAGAGGCACCTGCGCCTTGAAGCCTTTAAGCGCAGAGCAAGAGAATCACCATATTAGTCCACCATGTTCCATGACATTGAAAGAGAAGTCTTCATGTGTGGCCCCTGCAATGCTCTCAAGGCACATCAACCAAAGGAACCTCTGCACCCACATACGATACCTGACTTGTCCTGGTCTGTCACTGCTGCAGATATCTTTAAATGGAGAAGTAAGGAACATCTGTTTTTTTTCTTATTCAGGGTGGTATGAGATCGACTACCTACCCAATCTCACCAGCGCTACTGTTAATGCCAAACTCAAGAGACACTTTGCTATGCATGGCATCCCACAACAAATCATTGCAGACAGTGCCATGCAATTTATGACTATAGAGTTCAAAGAGTTTACCAGCAGCCCCCACTATCCTAAATCCAATGGGCTAACAGAAAGAGCTGTCCGCTCAGCCAAATGCATGCTGGAAGAATGCACATATGATAACACCAATATCGTTGCAGCATTGGTTAACCTAAGAAATACAACACAGGATTTTTTATCATCATCTGCCCAGCGGCTTTTTTCACACTGTACCAGAACTCTCATCCCTGTTACAAAGCAACAATTGCAATGGCAATTGGTACTTACCTCAAAGCGGCTGTTCAACAAAAGAAGTTAAGACAGAGCAGCACATTATTTTTCACATCTCTTTCAAGGTCAAGCCAACCAAACGCAAACTCCTTGTGGAAGTGATAGACTTGCCATCATCCTCCGGGAATCTGCTCATCCCAACAGTTAAATGGTACAAACCGAGGGTGCCACTTATGAGCGTAATCGTCACCACCTGAGGAAGTTCCAGTTTAACTATGGTTGACCCAGAACTCATTCACACTTCACAGGAGTCAAGATCTGATGGACCCATGACCATATCTTTAGATTCCAGACTATCACTTGACCTTCCTGAATGTTCAGCTGGACTTTTGGGAAACCATCAACCAATGACTCTTCCTATAGTCACAAGGTCTGGTCGGGTGTCCAAGCTTAACCTGAAATTCCAGGAGTATGTAACTTAGTGTTAATTCTTCCATGGCCTTATCTCCCATAAACGTGCTGCCCCCATCCTACACCATTGCCACTTTAGACTTAATCCATTATATATATCTTGAACGGAAGGATGTAAATGTATGATCTGCCAGAGCCTGGCAGGGAAGTAATGTTGTTGGCTATGCATGCTGAGAAGTTCCTGCTCTCTGTTCTGCATTCTAATTATGTATGATATGCTGAATAAACACATTTTGTTGCACTCCTGAGAGTTGTTACTCCAGTCTTTCTACAATCTGATTTATGGGATATGGAAGAAAATCTGCTAGATATGTTATGATTTTCTAGTTACTCCTCTCAACTCACTTACCTATAAATATTTTTTGGGCTAAATTCACTAGTTAATCAGTATAGTGGCTGGCCATTAACTTTCCACCTGCCTACAGCAGCGAAATCCTAAAAATGTGTGCTTCCTTTGTGACAATTTCACCTGATACACCAGTAAGATGTATGGGAGACTTCAACAATGTTATGGATTCCAACTTAGATAGATGGTGTGAGACTGCCCTGGGCAATCTTCGCCAGGCAACGACTTTTGCTAGTCTTATTGAGGAGATGTAGCTAGTGAAAATTTGGTGATTCAGAAATCTAGAAGCCAAACAATTTTCTTACCATGCTCACACACACTAACCAATTAATGTCACACATAGACTTAATGCTTATGTCATAGCAATTGGTCCCTTTGGTATCTAAAGTGGATTATATCTCCTTGGAAATAACAGATCATTCCCCCATTATGGCGAACATTAACGTTATTAAAGTAATTTTATCGCTTACCAATAAAACATTGTCCAATGCGATTGCTGTGGTTCCAAAGCACAAAGATATTTAATTTCAAAATATAGCAGGATTAACAGCAAGCCATTATTATGCATAAAAGATATTACAATAAAGCAGGAAAGTATAAACACCGAATACATTACATTTTCGCTAGCTTCACCCAGGCTCAGGGGATACAGTCATTGTCATATGTAGTCAGGATCAGAGAGGGAGAACAGTGGACCAGCGTGCTTATATGCAGCTTTAGTATAGAAAAAACTACTTGTGATATCACTATATAAACAAGCATCATGTCTAGGGGTCTTCATTGGCTCAGGGTTAATGATGTTCCAGTTGTTTGCTGATTATAGGCTAATTCAAAGGATTTTTCTGGGAAGGTGTGATCACCTTGGACCAACAGCTGAAAACATGTGCTTCTCAAGGAAACTGACCCAAACCAGTTTTCGTACAATGTCTTTTTGAACATTTAATCTAGTTTTTTTCTTAACTATTGATCGCAGGAAGTGATTGCAAAGACAAAAGTAGCGGATTAGAGATGGTAATGTGCAGATCAAAATGACACTAAACATAATACATTTCCTATATCATGAGCCTTAGATACTTTTAATATATTATCATTTATGTATAAACAATCTAATACATTTTACAAATAAATAAATGTGGATTGGAATCTTAATAAATGTGCATTATTTTCAAGTGTAAGTGCAAATGTAAATGTGTGTGTTATGAATCCATGCGATTGCGTCATAACACGTGGCGTACCAATAGCAATTGCACGGTTAAACAATATTAATTTGGTTTACTTCATCCAAATATTTGACTTCCACAGTTCCACCCTTTGATATTGCACAAAACTATCACCTTAAAAAATTTATTGCAGGATCTCAGCAGTACGTTTCAATTTTCTGTGATGTATGTCCCCCTTTACGTATGACCACACTGTCTGTGGATATCAGTCAGGTTACCATAAAAGATAGTCACAATCATAGAAATAATTTTATTTTTCTATGGAACATATAACTTTGGAGCTCGGAGTTAACCTTTTGTATGCCCTTCACCCACATATGTAATACATTATCTGGAAGGATACAAGGTACAATAAAAAATGAAACAACAATATAGAGTATTCTACTAAAGTTCTTCATGCCTAGCATGTTCATCTGTCCGAAGCATGTCTTGTAGCTTATATGACATTTAAATAAAACATTTTCACCGATAACATCATCCTATGTCTTTTAACAATCTCATTTATGATCTCCTTCAACCTTTGTAGTTAATACACTCTAATAATATCAACTGTTTTTTCATCAACACTTGTGGTGCGGATTATTGTCTGTTCATTTTACCCAGTCTCCCAATACTCACGTTTCTTTGCACATGAAATATATGAGCTGTACATATTTTCTTTATTGCTGTAATCATTTAAGAATGTGCTGCAGTGAAGAGGAGTGTAAATAAATAGTTTATTTTGAAATATAGAGATGGTCTGGCACCCAACCTATTGTGTCCTTTGTTGCACTATTCCACACAGTTACATCACCTGTGTACCTCCACCTTTAAAGACACATTGTTGTTAAAAAAAACATGCATGTGCAGGGACCCCTGGTCATTTCCATCCATACCCAGGGTGGTAACTAGGACTGTGTGAGAGGGGCGACTGCCCAGGGTGCAACGCTGAAGGAGGGCACAGTTTATCAATATTCTAGGATCATTTGGTTAAAATTGAGGTCTAAAGGGGTGTCAGTTTTGCTTCTCACCCCAGGCGCTAATATTTTAAGTTACAGTTGCACCCATGTCCACAAGCTAGCCAGGACTAGAGAGGAGATGCACTGCCTAACCTTAGCACTACACACAGTGTCAGGGGGTTATACCTGGTCACACCTACAGAATTTTTTTCCCTCTCTTATCGCCCCCCCCCCCCCCCTTCCTTTTTTTGTTCCTAAGCACTAGTTCTTTTTCTGGTAATGCCTGACAATATTTACTCTTTTTTCTGATGAATCAGAATCATGGGTGATTGACAGAGTGGGAGGTCCTGGAAACAAACACAGCAGTTAGAAAACTACTTCAACCAGAATACAGTTTCTAAAAGCACCCTTCCCCATGACCAGGTAAGTCAAATGTAATGATCAATCATTATATATGCATACATGTCCATCTGATAGCATTGTTTTTGGACTATCAGCATCAAGACACATTTAATAGGCTTAAGAACACACATTAAATGCCTTAAAATAATATCCATGTGTGCAAGGTATTATCACCTTTTCATTATGCATTCCCTGTTGGTCCACTCACCAATTTTATAAAATTTGAATGGTTTTGGATATTGCCTCAACCTTTTTTGTTCAGCTCAGTTGAATACTAAAATTTGTTATATAGTTACGTAATGATGTGAAAAAGACACAGGGCCATTAAGTTCATTCTTTCATAAATTCTAATTTTGTTTATCCACAAAAATAAACCATAATAAAGAAGAGCAAATCCAGTTACAGGGTGCAAATTTGCACATGATCAAATCATGTCGCGGTTCAAGGGGTGGTAATGCATTTTTTTTTACATGCAGGGAAAATATTGGCTACTTCTGCATGTAACACATAAACACTGGACAGAGTTAATTTATACTGTGATTTAGAGTTGAGCTAGGACGTGCCTCCTTTCAAAATCTAGGGGGTAAACAGCACCTTCTATGGAGTGGTTAACCTGTCGCACAAAGCCATTAATTCCCGGGGAATAGTGAAAGGAAAAAAGGGCGCTTCTTTAAATTAATGAAATGTGTACAAGTGTATAAAATCATTTGAAACGGCAGCCAAGGACAAATAGGACCAATGTGCAACCTTCCCTTCAGGGGAAGGTTTTAAATGGTACACCCTGAATGTAAATTTGTATCACTAGCTTAGGGACTCACCTACAGGAGATGCCTTGACGTCCGGCAGGTGAGCTTAACCCCAATATAGCTATATTGTGCACAAAATTCTCCTTTATGTTTATGCTGACACAGTGATTTTTAAATTCTGTTTGTTTCTGAGCGCCGGACAACATTTTTCTTTTATTTGCACTTGCACATTGGTCCTATTTGTCCTTGGCTGCCGTTTCAAATGATTTTATACACTTGTACACATTTCATTAATTTAAAGAAGCGCCCTTTTTTCCTTTGACTATTTTCTAGTTTTTTGGGAGTTGACCACTCCCTACAAAGGTGCTGCAGGCTTTATAAGATGGAGGGATGGAGGTTCAGGGGAAGGTTTTAAATGGTACACCCTGAATGTAAATTTGTATCACTAGCTTAGGGACTCACCTACAGGAGATGCCTTGACGTCCGGCAGGTGAGCTTAACCCCAATATAGCTATATTGTGCACTAAATTCTCCTTTATGTTTATGCTGACACAGTGATTTTTAAATTCTGTTTGTTTCTGAGCGCCGGACAGCATTTTTCTTTTATTTGCACTTGCACATTGGTCCTATTTGTCCTTGGCTGCCGTTTCAAATGATTTTATACACTTGTACACATTTCATTAATTTAAAGAAGCGCCCTTTTTTCCTTTCACTATTTTCTAGTTTTTTGGGAGTTGACCACTCCCTACAAAGGTGCTGCAGGCTTTATAAGATGGAGGTTCAGGGGAAGGTTTTAAATGGTACACCCTGAATGTAAATTTGTATCACTAGCTTAGGGACTCACCTACAGGAGATGCCTTGACGTCCGGCAGGTGAGCTTAACCCCAATATAGCTATATTGTGCACAAAATTCTCCTTTATGTTTATGCTGACACAGTGATTTTTAAATTCTGTTTGTTTCTGAGCGCCGGACAACATTTTTCTTTTATTTGCACTTGCACATTGGTCCTATTTGTCCTTGGCTGCCGTTTCAAATGATTTTATACACTTGTACACATTTCATTAATTTAAAGAAGTGCCCTTTTTTCCTTTCACTATTTTCTAGTTTTTTGGGAGTTGACCACTCCCTACAAAGGTGCTGCAGGCTTTATAAGATGGAGGTTCAGGGGAAGGTTTTAAATGGTACACCCTGAATGTAAATTTGTATCACTAGCTTAGGGACTCACCTACAGGAGATGCCTTGACGTCCGGCAGGTGAGCTTAACCGCAATATAGCTATATTGTGCACAAAATTCTCCTTTTATGTTTATGCTGACACAGTGATTTTTAAATTCGATTAATTCCCGGGGGATTAGTGCTCTAAACTGCCACATTGAAGGGTTGACTGTAAAACCGCCGGAGATGTGTGACACTTTGAAAACATGTAAACTGACGGTGGTTTAGTCAAAGCCGCCAGGAAAAAAGACAGCTTACCTGCTTCTGATAGGTTAGTGAGCTCAAACATGCTGTTTGAGCTTTCATGCCATCCAAACATTAGAGGAGGCCCCAATGAGTTAGGCAAAAACATTTTTTTTTATATTATGGAGGCTATATCAATATATAATTACAAGTTAACCCGTGCATGATACTCATGCATTCTAGTCAAATCAAGCTACTTAAGGTCTTAAAAAGGTTCTTGTCATGCATTTGGGCCTAGCCTCCTCAGGGGAAGAGCGTTACTTCCCGACGCAAGCGCCCCTTTTAATGTGTGTTCATGAGGTAAAATTACCTCACGAAAATTAGTTTGACCCCTCAACTCGTAAATTTAGCTTTTACTACCCCTCCCACGGGGGGAAGAGGGGATGATGGAAGTTAACTGACTTCACTATTCTAATTTTTTTGTCAAATAATGTCAGTATACCAAATTTCAGGTCAATTGGATGAGTCCTTTCTGAGAAAATAGAATTAGTAGGTCAGTGTATAACTCTGCCCAGCAGGTGGCGCTGCAGCTTGTTTTTTTTTTTTCACACACAGACTAACACACGCCACTAGGCTTTTATATATTAGATATTAAAGGGCAATAATATTTGATATCTGAAGGGGGCAAAAATGATTTACGAATGGGCAACAATTATTATATGGCACTAAAAATACCAGCATGCCCATGCGCACATAAAACAATACATTTATCCATAAATCTGTTTACACATTTTAAATTTGGCATTCTTGTGGTAGCCCTGCTGTTGAAAAGTAGTGGTTGGATCAAGTAGACAGAAACAGTTTACCAAAATGTACCTATTTTGTTTAATAGCTTTTAGGTTTATTTTCTTAATATTCTTCAACAATGCCTGGCTACAATTGCCAAAGCTGAAATATATTCTAGTTCTGTCTGACACTGGTTTCTTTTCTATAGCTGACACAGGTATGGTTTAGTAAAATAAGAAATTATGCTTAAAGTTTATATATCTTTTACAAGTGATTCATCAGGCTGTCAGGTTGAACAGTGTCATGCAAGCATATACAACTTCATGTCTTTCCCATATTAAAAGGCAGAAATGCTCCAGAATTGTTTTAAACCTTTTTAACCCACATACATTTGTGATAAGTGGGTCATTTTCTTGATAATGTATGTACCCACTGAATTTGGGAGAATTGAGGCAATTTAGCATGTGTCCACTCATATGAATTGGTATGGCATGAGCTAGTTTATCAGTTTTCCTATCATGCTGCAATTTGTTCTCCACATAAATGGTTATCTTCCAAATTAATGTTCTCATTCATAAATAATAATAATGCTTAGCCAGTTTTTAATTACTTACTTTTCACCTTCATAGGAACTAGGACCTTGCAGTCAATATACTATGGTTTAGACTTGCCATCTTGTTATACCAGTTAGTGTTTATGTCGAGAGGTCCACCCTTTTATTGTTTTGGGCCCAACTTGTAAATCTTGTACTGTTGAATTGTATTTTGTTTAGATATCATAATTAAAAAATATTGTGTTTTTATATGGTAATTTATAGCTAGCTGAGGTCTAACATTGCCTTTTTACCTGTTGTGGCGCTACAAATCCCAGCAGCTAGACAGATAACACTGCAATGGAGTGCTGTAATGGGAGCAACCCTACAAAAGCTAAACTAAGCACATGTAGATGACACACATTATGCTATTGCTGTTTTTTAATAATAACACCATGTAAAGTATCTCCACATGCCTGTAGAATGACTACTTTAATTTGCAGTAAATAATGCCTATGTCAAAAAAGTAAAGTCAAAGTACTTGGTACAATAATCAACAGACAAACAGTTCCACGGTATTCCTTATTTTTGGGCTGCAGAGTTTCCCAGGTAGTGTTTCATATTATGCATATTAGATTATTTGCCCATAAAGATTAATTCCCCAATGTCCTGCTAGTGTCTGCTTAGACTTGCATGGTCACAAAAGTAGCTTGGGATCTATGTACAACACTATACCTATCTGAAAAAAGACCAGGGGGTAAATGTATCAAGCTGAGAGTTTTCCGGTGGGTTTGAAAAAAACAATCAGATTCTTGCTATCATTTATTTAGTACATTCTACAAAATGATAGCTAGAATCTGATTGATTGCTATAGGCAACATCTCCAATTTTCTGACCCGCCGAAAAACTCTCAGCTTCATACATTTACGCCCAGGTCAGCAGTAGCGAGGAGCAGAGGCTGACTGGCAAATTTGAGCATGGATGGTAAGACTCAGCTCAGCAGCCTATAAGGAACACTTTAAAGGAAAAAGAATGCAGGTGGCCCAGTGACCTAGCCCAAGGGACCGGCCCAGGGAGCAGATGCCCCCCAGCCAGTAAAGCTGTATCATGACCATTAACAATAATATAAGTTAAATACCCCTTTAACTAACCTATCAGCATAAATGTCAGTTAACCATATTTTGTTGTATAAAACAAAAACACGCATCAACCAATCAATGTAAATGTAAAACCCTTATCCTATCATCTATCCAATGAATAAGATTTTAATTGCCTTGTGTTTCTAACATGTAAGTAATATATATCATATACATCTGAAGTCACCAAAATGAAACCATTCCTGCAACCTGGGGTGCCGTTCGGGACGGGGCGGGGCTAATCGGGAAGAGACGGGGCTAATCAGTTCAGCCTCTCAGTGATCCTATGGAGACAGGCAGCCAGGCAACAAATCAGACTGCTGCCAGGTTGCCTGTCATTGCAGAGCGTGGAGCTTTTATTTTGTGTGTGTGTGTGTGTGTGTGTGTATGGTAATGCATGTATGTGTGTATATGGCATTGTGTGTATGGCGTGTGTGTGTGTGTATGGCATTGTTTGTGTATGTAAAGATATATATATATATATATATATATATATAAATACATATATATCATTGTGGGATATGAAGGTTAGAATCTATGTTAGTTGTAATTAGAGATGGGCGGGCTCGGTTCCCCGAGATCCGAATCCACCCGAAAATTTAGCCTATCCGAGTACCGAGCCGAGCACGCTCGGTACTCTCCCGCCCATTCGGAAATCTAGACAAAACGTCATTGTGACGTATTCGTATTTCTGAGCTCGGTTCTCGCGAGGTTTGAAAAGCATAAATACCAGCCTCCACAGCAATCCATCGCCATTTGACAGAGGAAGAGAGCAGGGTTAGGTTACACTGGCTATATCAGCGCAGGGACAGAGCAAAAATTGGACACATTATTGTTTCTATTCTATACAATTCTAATCTTAATACCAATTGTTACAGCAGTAAGAGGAGGATAGAGGAGGGTTTTTTTCAACTTCTGGCAGGTGACTTGGAAGGCCAAATAAAGCCTTTTTGCAGGTTCACCTTTACATACAACTCCATGGCTTGGGTTTCTGGAATAGACAAAGCATATAATCTTCCCTTGGGCAACCTAAAACCTGGGATAAGGTCAATAGCACAGTCATACAGTCGAACTCTCCAAGTGCTTTTGGGGTGTCCCATATTCCCCAGTGTTTTACTGTAATTTTTCTGGCTGTTAAAAGTCATATTTGTCAGTAGTATCTATCTAATACAATTTTGGCACTACAAGTGCTTTGGCCTCATTAAAATGAATTCAAACCAGTCCACATATCAGCAACCCGGTTCTGTCACCAGTCCTGATGGTAGTGTTCCCAGTACGTCATCTGGGAAAGGCGATGTCAAAGTACATAGTCTTTTTAAATCAGGGAAAAAAACACACACCAAAAAAAATTTACCGTTTTGAAACAAAAAAGAAGTGTAACTGAGGAAAAGTTAACTGTCGATAAAAAAAAATTGCCAACATGCCATTCTACACAGGCAGTGGCAAAGAAAGAAACAGGCCTTCGCTTTTCTCTATTAGTGGCAGATCAAAAAATGTTACTGAGCCTTCTTCTTGTACGGTCACTCGTGACCAAGCAAGACCAAGTAATTTGGAGTCTAAAAGTGGTGCACAACCAGGGGCGGATTAGGAACTTAAACTGGCCCTGGAAAAAATTCTTGAAGTGGCCTCATGTGGGCGAGCCCAAATCAACTGTGGGTGGGGCCAACACAAAAGTAGGCGGGATTTAAAACTACTGGAATTCGGTTGTAGTAACATTTAGAAAAACCTAGATGTGATGACTTAAGACACAGTAGGTCATTTCTAAAGCAAAGCAGGGAAAAAGCTGCCAGTCCTGTGCTATAAAAATACATGAAATCTTTTACATTATCTGAGACTGATTTATACCTCTGTGCTCAAACTTCTTTTAGTTGCCTACTAACACATCCTTCCAAAATTCCTTTCATAGAAACATATCTGACTTTGTTTAATAAGTTTAACTATTACGAAACATGTTGGCAGAATCCTATTTGATCAGTCTGCAGCATATGAGCACCTCACCGCACTGTTGCATCTTTCCCTGACATCATGAGCTGTAACTACCAGTCAAATCTCTCTTTAATATTTAAAAATGTGCACTGTGTGTTTCAAACAATGCATCAAACATAATCCTTATAATAAACGGCTATCAAGTGCGATCACCAGAAAAGTAAAATACTTCAAGCATCTGCAAGAAAATACTTCTTTGGTAACAATTATGTGTGAGCCCTAAATGTGCTCAGTGATTGGTGGTGGTTTGATTTGATAACAGTGCAGGGAGGGTTGGCAGACAATGGCATAAGTGAAGGGGAGAGCTATTCCAAGGGTTTGCTGGTGATATAGTAAGTTTAAAGGAGGCAGGATTAATGCAATATCAGTGCAATGGGGGCTGGCCATATGTTCAGCAAAGTGATCTGAGAATGGGACCAATGCAAGGTAGAAGGAGGCAATGGAATCAAGGCGAGAACCACTAAAGTATCGCTAGAGCTGGAATAAGGCTCCGGGGGGCCCGGGGTACTTAAGACAGGGGGGTTATCATATACGACAAATAAACAGGCAAAACTGTGTGCACTACTGTTCACACTGTTCCTACTACTAGGTTCATGCAGCTCTGCCTTCACAAGTAGTACAGTGTGAAGCGGGGCATACCTCCCAACTGTCCTTTCAGTAGGACCAAATCCTAAGCGAGACGGTCACCGACATTCTGGACTGCCCCACCAGATTCAGGACAGTTGGCAGACTGTGCTCCTCTCTCCTACCTGTTCTTGTCACTGTCACCACCTGTGGCTGTTGGATCAGTTGCTGCTTGTCTGGATCCTGGAATGTTGGCAGCCCTACATGGAAAAAAAAATGGGTACATGAAATTTAAAAAACTCCAACCATCCCTGGCATTTAATCAATAGCACCCACATTTAATAATTAGGCCTATTTCCCTCCCTCCAAACAGCCCCAGCAATAAATTAATAGCATTTACATTTAATTTAACCATTTTCCAAAAACATCACGGCATTACATAATTAATATTCACATTTAAATAATAAATAGCTCTCCTTCCCAAACTCAGCCCCACATTCAATTAATAGCCCCAAACCATCCCAGCATTAAATTAAAGGTCCCTTCACTCCATATTAATTTAATAGGCCCAGCATTAAATGAAATTATCCCACCAATAAATTAAATTGCCCCACCATCACCCCACAAACATTAGCACCCATTAAATAATTAGCCCCAACATAAACTCCACCATTAAATTAATACCCTATCTCCCACCCATGAACTATTAAGGCAGCCCCCTCCCTTCCCTCTTATCACACAATATATTAAGACCCTCCCAATCCAACCTTTAGCAGCCCCCACTCCTATCCCACATACCCTTTAGTACCCCCCCTCCTATCCTACATACCCTGTAGCAGCCTCCACTCCTATCCTATATATCCTTTAGTAGCCCCCCTCCTCTCCTACATACCCTGTAGCAGCCTCCACTCCTATCCTATATATCCTTTAGTAGCCCCCTCCTCTCCTACATACCCTGTAGCAGCCTCCACTCCTATCCTAAACACCCTTTAGCAGCCCCCCTCCTATCCTACATACCCTGTAGCAGCCTCCACTCCTATCCTATACATCCTTTAGCAGCCCCCTCCTCTCCTACATACCCTGTAGCAGCCTCAACTCCTATCCTAAACACCCTTTAGCAGCCCCCCTCCTATCCTTCATACCCTGTAGCAGCCCCCACTCCTATCCTACACACCCTTTAGCAGCCCCTCTCCTCTCCTACATACTCTTTAGTAGCCCCCCTCACACACATACACTTTATAGCAGAGAGAGAGACACACACACTATATAGCAGAGAGAGAGACACATACACTTTATAGCAGAGAGAGAGACACATACACTTTAGCAGAGAGACACACACACTTTATAGCAGAGACACACACACACACACATACACTTTATAGCAGAGAGACACACACACATACACTTTAGCAGACATATACACTTACCTGGCTCCTTCTGAAGACTCCCCCTCACTGCACACATGGGACGGCAGCTGTCATGTGACACGTCCCATGTGACCTGTGTAGGAGACTGCAGCAGCCACAGAGGGGGGAGAGGGGAGAGACCATTTTCCTCGGCCACATTAAGGTAGGTGGCTGGTCCCGGAGGAGGGGCCAGCTACCTAGTACCACACTGCCTTTCCCCCTCCCCCGCCGTTCGGGGGGGGGGGGGGGGGGGGGCGCGCTACACATCATTTTTTATTTTTTTTAATAAACCCCTAAAAAGACACTAATCGGCCTCCTGAGGCTATCGGCCTCCCGGGATTTTTACCGGTACGTTACATGGCCAATCCGCCCCTGTGCACAACTACTGTTACGCGTCAAAGCCGAGCTGCAAGAAAACAGTAAGGCATTAGAGGATAATGTATGCTCTCAATCTGAAATGACACCAATCCCTGTGGAGAGTTTACCCACCAGTGGTATGTCTAATCGTGAGCATTCTGTTAGTGACAGTGTACCCATAAAGAAGGGTCCTTTCAACAGTTCTGCTGATTTGTGCTTTAACAGCCCGAGTGTAGCCGGTGATACACCAATTGAGGATGCCACTTTGGAATTAGAAGAGTATGAGGGGGAGATTTGTGTAAGTGACAAGGGCACTAATGATGATGTTGATGATTATAATGCAGACAGATACCAAATTGCCTTTCTCAATTTCTATTTATATTCTAGACTCTATAACGGCTGAATAGTTTTCTATTTTACGCCTAGTGGAGAGGGGGTCTGATGCAGACAGATACCAAACTGCCTTTGTCCATTTATTTTTATATTCTAATTCTACAGTCTATGCAGGCTGCTTTTTTTCTATTCAACTACAAGTGGAGGGCGGGGGGGGGGGGGGTCATAGACAGCCACCAAACTACCTTGGTCCATTTATTTTTATATTCTAATTCTACAGTCTATGCAGGCTGCTTTTTTTCTATTCAACTACAAGTGGAGGGTGGGGGTCATAGACAGCCACCAAATTGCCTTGGTCCATTTATTTTTGATATGGTTCAGTCTATGCAGGCTGAAACCAAACTGCCTTTGTCCATTTCAATTTATATTGTACAGTCTATAATGGCTGAATTTTTTAGTATTTTCTACAAGTGGAGGGGGGCCTAGAGAGACAGAAACCAAACTGCCTTTGTACATTTCTTTATATATTTAACTATAAGTGTAGGGTGTAATATACACCCAAAGACGATGGCTTCATTGAGAAAGGGACAGAGAAGGGTTAGGTGACGGTCACATTATAGAGCAGGCAAAGTGAGAGAGTAGAAATAGGAGGGTGGGTATTTTTCTGAATCTGCACTACAAAGTGTTTGGGGTCTCATATACACCCTTATAACAATGCTGTATTTTCTGAGTGCTGAAATCCTAATATAGCACTGTATTTTTTTGAATTTGCACTACAAAGTGTTTGGGGTCTCCTATACACCCTTATAAAAAGCTGTATTTTCTGAGTGCTAAAAGCCTAATATAGCACTGTATTTTTATGAATTTGCACTACAAAGGCAAAGAAAAAATGAGGCCTTCACCTTTCTCTATGAGTGTGATATCTAAAAATGTTACTGAGGCTTCTTAACCATCTTGGAACCTCATCCATGTTACGTCATTTGATTTGAGTTCATGGCAAGGTGTTGGGAAAAGCTGAAAGTTATGGTAAAAAAATAACAACAAGCAGTCCATCATCAGCTAGGACCCTTCTCTCACCTACATCCCGACGGCTGCAATCTACACCCACAACACCGTCCTCATCAATATCCTCTGTAGCGATTGGAGTTAGCCCTGCATCCAACTTGGTAAGACTCGATGACTCCTGCACTATAATTGATTCCTCTGAAGAATTCTCGAGTGTTAGTCCCACTACTGCTGCTGTTGCTGCTGCTGGGGGTGAATCTTCCTCCCATAAGCAGCCCAAGAAGAAGAGCACTAGTACTTTACAACAATTAACTGTGAAACAATCTTTTACTAGAGGAAGCAAGTATGACAGCAGTCACCCAGTCGCAAAGCGGATCACAGACGCCATGGCGACTATGCTAGTGTTAGATCTGCGTCCAATATCCACTATAAACGCAGCTGGTTTTTCACAGTTAATTGATGCTTTGTGTCCATGTTACAAAATTCCATCGCGACACCATTTTTCAAGAAAAGCTATTCCTCAACTGTACCAGAACGTTTTTGAAAATGTACTAATTGGGCTCAAAAATGCCATTCTACCCACTGTACACTTAACCACAGTTATGTTGACAAGTGGAAGTGGCCAAACCAAAGATTATATGACTGTGACAGCCCACTGGGTTGGTCATTCGCCTTCACAAGCAGGAACAGCAGCAGCATGTACACCACTACGTAACATTTGTCACAGGCAGGCTACTCTTTGTATCACCGGCTTCACTAACAGGCATACAGCTGATAATCTGTTACGAAAACTAAGGGATGTTATTGATACATGGCTTATACCACTTGGACTCTCCCCAGGATATGTTATTTCAGCAAGTTGACCACTGAACTGGTCCTTGGCTTGACGACGTCTACTCCTTCAGTATCTCAGGTAGCTGCCTGCTCGTATGAAATTGCCCTTTCCAAAGAGAAGCATGCATGACGCAGGTGGCGGACCACAACAGTTTGACATCTGGTCTAGTTTGAAAGATTTTACCAAAAAAAGTATGACCTCGGCCATAACTCCATCCATTCCTACTAATAACATGCAAAGGATGGTGGAGGATTATTTTCAAGAGTTAGTTGATATTGAAATGTCAGACAGTCCCTTTCCATACTGGGAGGAAAAACAAGCCATTTTGGGAACCAAGTAAAAAATTGCTTGGCGATACCTAAGCTGCCCACCCTCCAGTGTGTACTCAGAAAGAGTTTTCAGCACAGCCAGGAACCTTGTCAGTGTTCGACGTAGGAGGTTACTTCCTAAAAATGTGGATGTTGTGCATGAACTGCTTGGCTTGATCAATTGCTACCTCTCGTAATTGTGGGTGACATTGTTATCTTGTTTATTGAACTGAATGCTACCTCTCCTAAAATTGAATGGAAATCACTGGAAATTAGTGTTAGTGAGGTTAATAATAATGTAGGTACAAAATAATAACGAAATTATGTAATTTTACACCAAAAAATTAAATTTAGTAAAAAGTAGCTAAACAAAACCAAAACTAAAACCAAAACCTAAAGCTAATCCAGATCCAAAACCAAAAACAAAACATGGGGGTCAGTGAGCATCTCTAGTATAAACACCTGATTGGGCTTTGGTGTTCCTCAGTGAGTCCCATGCACAATGCGCACTGTGCGCCATATGCCATATGTCTAAATTAATTGTGCTCCATCTGTATACTGTATATTTATCATTTAAGACATATTTTTGGACAATATAATTTTATAAAAACAAATACACAAACAAATATTATACTTGTAGCACTAATGGAAATGTTACTATGAGTAAACTTATTTTTTCTTATTTAATTTTCTTCAAGTTTAGAAGGCATGAGTGTCATCAGTGTGACATGCCTTCACTAGTCCAGGCGTCACATTACTTAAAGAATATTCCTTATTTAAATAGTATACTTATCCAGTCATTTTCTCTTTGTTTCAATGACACTGATTTGTGCATATTTGATGCATCTGAATGATTCTGCATTTCTTCCAAGACTCTGTGCAATCAACAAAAAGGCTTACATGGCAGATGGGAAAAGGACATGCTGAGCCGAGGGCAGGTTCCTAGGCTTTGGTATAATGTGACATAGATCTTCCTTTCTCAGAGGAATGCAAATGACTTATTATAGAATCATATTACTACACTATAGAAGCTTATTAATAAAGGTATATTTTTGTAGTTACATTTTTCCTGTTATAAAGTCCACATAATATAATTAAAAATTAATTATGTCTAAAGAATTATAAGACTGAAAGCCATTCGTCGTCTCAAAGAACGTTATAGCCTCTGTTAAATACTATACATTTTTTCTCAATTTAATCTGACAAATATGAATGCAACTATAACATATGCTGTAATTGACCCATATCACATTAAAGAACAATAAATATTTTACATATAAATGGCTGGGTGTTAAATTAACTCTTTATGCCACTTTATTAGGTACATCGTTTTAGTACTGGGTAGGATCCCCTTTGCCCCTAGAACAGCTTGCATTTTTAGTGGCATGGATTCAACACATTCCTGGAAATATTCCTTAGAGATTCTGGTCCATGTTGACATATATAGATTCACAGTTGCTGCAGATTTGTCAGTTGCACATTTATGCTGTGAATCTTCCATTCCACCACATCCCAAAGATGCTCTATTGGATTGAGATCTGGTAACTGTGGAGACCATTATAATACACTGAGCTCATTATCTGTTTTTGGAACCAGCTTGAGAAAAAGGGCCTGTGTCATTAAGGAAAGCAAAGCAAAAAAAAAAGGAGTAACTTTGCACCTTGGCAAAACAATGTTGCATTGGAGGGGAGAAAAATGTAAAATGTGGAGACAGATTTATAGTTGGGGTAATGTATGTCCTAGCTCAACTTTAAATTTCAGTGTAAAAATAAAGCTATCAAGTATTTGTGTGCTACATGAAAAAGCAGATAGTATCTTCCTTACATGCAAAATAATAAATTAATTTGCACCCCTTGCATTGCGATAAGGCTTGCCTAGGATCAAATTTGCTCCCTTTTTGCCTTGCTCTCCTCAATGACTCAGTCCAAGCGTGTGTTTTGTAACGTGGCGCTTTATCCTTCTGGAAGTAGCCATTAGAAGATTGTTAGACTTGGCTACAAAGGCTTGGCCATAAAGGTACGGCTATATAATGTATTGGCCATAAACGTATGAACATGATCAGCAACTACAGTACACTCAGGTTAGTTAGTTCTACATATAGAGTTGCTGCCGCGTAATTTGATGATTAATAAACTGGGCACAAAGTGTATACATATACACACATATATACACATATATATATATATATATATATATATATATATTTATATACATATTGTGGCAAGAGCCCGCTACTGCAGAAGCACACGTGAACAACTTCTTTCTTTTTATGGTGCTTTATTGTCAGGATGGTAAATGTTTGACACCGTATACTTGCACAGCAATACTTGGAGACCCTAAACGCTAGCTATACATAGTCCAACTCTCTCTCAGGATCAGCCAGCTTACCCAGCGTTGATCTCCCTGCACAAATGATATAAACAAGCTTTTATACCTGATACTCCTCCCCCAGCCTTAGCTTGAAGGACAGGTGACACACCCACCTTCTCTTTAAAAGGAAACGCCCATCACTGCCTCTGTAATTCTGACAGACACACACCCTGTCTGTTTGCTGAGAGGAAGGATTTCAAGTCATGTAAGTTAAACCAAACTTAAACCATTGCTTTTCATACATAGGTCTTTAATCTACTTCCCTTCTTTCTTTGCATATTGCCAGCTAAATGCCTCCTTTTGTTACATATCCCTCTCACTGGCGTCTCCAAGTAGGGGGACGCGGACTTCGCGAGGAGCGCATATTTCCGTGACAACGCATCTGCATTTTTGTGTAGCATCCCGGGTCTATGTTCTACTGAGAACTTGAAGGGTTGCAGTGCCAAGAACCAGCTTTTTTTTAACATGTCCGTAAGTGGAGCAGCTCTAGTGGCGAAGTTGCTTACAAACCGCCTGTAGTAACCTACTAAGCCTAAAAAGGTTCTTAACTGTGACTTTTTTTTTGGTCTTGCCCAATTTTTGACTGCCTCCACTTTGTCTAGTTGGGGTTTTACATGCCCTCGACCAACAATGTACCCCAGATATTTGGCTTCTCTCATGGCTATGGCACATTTCTCTGGGTTAGCTGTTAACCCTGCTGACCTTAATGAAGCTAAGACTGCCTCAACTTTGGCTAAATGTGATCACCAGTCTGGGGTATAAATCACTATATCGTCCAAGTAAGCGGCTGCATAAGCTGTGTGAGGTCGTAGCAATTTATTCATGGCCCTTTGGAAGGTGGCAGGTGCCCCATGCAACCCAAAGGGTAGGACTTTATATTGATAGAGACCATCAGGGGTGGAAAATGCAGTCTTTGGCTTGGCCGTGGAAGTCAGGGGAACTTGCCAATAACCCTTTGTTAGATCAAGGGTTGTTAAATAGTTGCTACCGGCAAGATTTTCCACTAGTTCATCCACACGTGGCATTGGATAGGCATCAAACTGCGACATACTGTTTAGGCACCTAAAGTCATTGCAGAACCTAATTGTCCCATTGGGTTTCTGGACAAGCACAATGGGACTATTCCATTCACTAGTGGACTCTTCAATCACATCTAACTGGAGCATCTTCTCGACCTCCTTTCTCACGTCCACCTGTCTGGCTTCTGGAATACGAGACAGTTTCTGCTTTACAATGACTCCTGGCGCAGTGACAATGTCGTGTTCGATTAAGGTAGTGTGCCCAGGAATGGAAGAGAAGACATCCCTGTTCCGGCTAATCATTTCATCAGTCTGTTGTCTCTGTTGATGTCACTCACCGGACCGTGAGTGCCTCTGCGCTGGTGCGTGGTTCTCTAGCCTTCCTGCCGGCGCCTGTCCTGAGCCGCGGCCGTCCGCCATCTTGATGGACTGCGCATGCGCAGCATCCAAGAACTTATGACCTTTTGCTTTTAACCTAATTGGTGGATCAGGCACCTCTCCCTATTTAAGGCACTTGTGCTCATTACATCGTTGCCTTATCTTGAGTCTCATTCTCTGTGAGTCTCTGAAGGTGTCTCCTGTGTTCTGCTAGTGTCTTCAGTTTCCTGCTGACTACCTGCTCTACTCATCGGTGGTTTCCATACCCGCTATTACTCCTGTGTCCTGCTCGTGTCTCCAGCTTCCTGCTGATTACCTGCTCTACTCATTGGTGGATCCCTTACCCGCTAACTACTCCTGTATCCTGCTCATGTCCTCAGTTGTCTGCTGGATCACCTGCTCCGCTCATCAGCGGTTCTCATACCCGCTACTGACTCCTGCAACCTGCTCGTGTTCTCAGCTGCCTGTTGGATTATCTACTCTGCTCACCTGCAGCTCCCATACCCGCTACAGCCGTTCAACGCTCCTGCTGTGTCTTCATATTCTCGTGGACAAGCTTCTCTACTCATCAGCGGTATGCTCACTCGTTATTGACTATCCACTGTTACTTTGCATATCCGCTTAGGACAAGCTCCTCTTCTCAAACAGCGGTATCCATACCCGCTATAGACTTTGGCTGATACTCTGCCTATCCACTTGATACAAGCCTCTCTACTGAGCAGTGCTATACATATCACCATAGACTATTAGCGATAACGCTGCCTACCCGTTTGGAGAAGTTCCTCTGTGCTCTCATTGTCCTCATTCAGTTATTGACTCTTTCCCTGTATTCACTTATCAGCACCAGTACAAGTCCTCACTTACTAGCAGTGGTACAACTTGCTGTACGCAGACCACTGACTACCCGCTACCTACCTGCACCTGGACAAGTCTTCTCATCACAGCAGTGGTACAACTTGCTATACGCAGACCACTGACTACCCGTTACCTTCCTTCACCTGTGCACGTCCACTCTGGTCTCCGTGGTTAAACCTGCCTTTCCACTATAGCTGCAAGTCGCTGACTCATCTACCTATATCGCTGCAAGTCACTGACTATTCATCTGCTTCATTGGCATCCTCACTCCATCTGCTGTTATATACGTTCCACTATTCACCCTACTGCCAGAGGACCGCTGTGCAAACTCTGCCCCTCTGGTAAGCAAAGTCATCTGGTGAAATCCTGGGCAGAACTCCTAGTGCCCGTGACAGTTGAATGGACAAAGCTGACTCTATGGGCACTTCAGACTTTTCATTGGCTGTACTCACTACCTGAGGAGAGGTTTCCTCATCATGCCAAGGTTTAAGGAGGTTGACATGATATATTTGCTCCTCCCTCCTCCTACCTAACTGGCGGACTCTGTAATTGACAGGACCGACAGCCTCTAGAACTTCATATGGACCCTGCCAATGGGCGAAAAGTTTGCTTTCCTGGGTGGGAACCAGGACTAGGACCTTGTCCCCAGGCTTGAAAGATTGAACAACAGCACTTTTATCATAACTTTTTCTCTGTCGTTCCTGAGCCTCTTTTACATGTTGCTGCACAATGGGCCCTATCTTTCCTAGCTTCTCATACATTTGGGACACAAATTGTACCAGATTTGGCTCCCTGGGACCTTGCTGCTTCCACCCTTCTTTTAACATATCCAAGATACCCCTGGGCTGTCTCCCAAACAATAACTCAAAGGGACTAAACCCTGTTGAAGCTTGAGGTACCTCACGGATGGCAAACATCAAATAGGGAATAAGAGTGTCGCAATCTTTTTTCTCTTGAGCCACTGCTTTCCTGAGCATGTGCTTTAATGTGTGGTTAAAGCATTCCACCAAGCCATCTGTTTGTGGATGGTATACAGAGGTGTGAAGCGCCGTAACCCCTAGCAACTGGCACATGTCCTTCATCAGTTTAGACATGAATGGAGTACCCTGATCTGTGAGAATTTCTTTGGGTATTCCCAAGCGTGTAAACATCAATACAAGTTCCTTAGCTATGGTGCTGGACTTTATGTTTCGTAGGGGAATTGCCTCTGGATATCTGGTTGCATAGTCAAGCACCACTAGTATATATTGGTGCCCACGTGCGGATTTTTCCAGTGGCCCCACAAGGTCCATAGCTATCCGTTCAAAGGGAACTTGTACTATTGGTATTGGAATGAGAGGTGCCCTGTACATGGGTTTGGGACAGGTTCTCTGACAAATGGGACAGGACCGGCAATACTTTTCACTG